>PVJH01003481.1:17797-32982 GCA_004026705.1 Nesogale talazaci
CTCAGCCTGAAAGAAAAGTTTTGAAGCTGACTATTGTAGCAATTGTTCAATACTGCTTGATGTGATCGAACTTTGGACTATTAAGATACCTTTAAGAGCTCCCAATAAAATGATATTTAAAAAATTAAAGCTCCCAATAAAATATTTAAAAAACTTAACAGCCTCAGAAACCCAAAAGGGCAGTTCTACTCCCTCCTGTAATACTACTGAGTTGAGATTGACTTGAATGCTGTGAGGTTTTTGCTTTTGGTTTTCTTTTTTTAATAGGTAGGACCAAGAATCTTTGGTCACACAGTGATTGCTAACCAGAAGGTTGGTGGTTTGAATCTGCCGGCCACTTCCTGGGAGAAAAGACTTGGTGATCTGCTTCTGTAAAGAGCTCAGTCTAAAAACCTGAGGGCAGTTCCATTTCCCTGAGTCAGAAACTGCTCAAGGGCAAAAAATTGCACAAACTGGAACCGGGAACCAGTATCTGTTTTGTAAGCATACTTATGAAGCTCTCCACAATGAAATCATCTTCTTAAAAGATCAAATTTATCACGCCTTTACTTCTTCCCAACTATTGTTGAAATTACATGAGATTTATGATCTAGATAATTATTACCGTTTTTTGTGTATCATCCTAGATTACCCTTGACTTTGGCATTAAATTGTCATCTTATTAATTTCTTATTAATTGGGAATTAATACATATTTCATTCCATGGTTCAATCACACCAAGCAGAATTCTACAGTTGCTACCTCAATCAGTTTCCAAATAGTCTTTTTCTTCCTGGACTCCTTGACATCGTCCCCTCCACCCCACCCCAGCTCATTCTCCTTGAAACACAGAGCAACATAGCACAGCTCCAAGAGTGTGACCGTCAATGACATAACACCTCTGAGATGCACCTAATATGATCAAACTAAAAACAAACAAACCTAAAGTAGAGAAAGAACCAGATCAGGCGCAGCATGCATCAGAGCGGGTACCAACTGTATGTTAGCTTATTAAAAGTCTTTTTGATATTGACTCCTGCCATGCCACTTATCTCGCTTCTCATTTCATCTGTGCTTTGCCTGGCTGTTGTTTTGATTTGGTTCACGGATGTCTAGTGTCTTCTGGTACTTTTTTTTAAGAGAATGCAGGTATTTTATTTAATGTTTGATAACATCTGAGTATGTCTTTGTTCAGTAGAGTATAAAATTCCTTAATTGCAATGATTTTTTTCCCCTCAGAACTTTGTAGTCATAAAAAAGTGCCTCATCTTAGTACTGTCTAAAAGTCCAGACTTCTCTTTATTTTTCCCACTACGATGCCTGGAGGGTCTCTAGTCCTTATTCATGGTCTTCCAAACCTTCACTGATATTTTTTAAGTTTCTTTTTATTGTTTTTAAATGCCACTACACTTGCCATTTCATTATGCAAATGTCTGTCTTTTCACCTCTGGGAATTTTGCGAATAAGATTTTTTTCTTTAAAAATTTTTAATTTCTTTCAAAAAAATTTTTTTGTCAATTCTCTTTTGATCTCATGTCTGCCCTATAGACTGGTTTTGGCGATGGCAGGGGGGTGTCATCATGTTTATTTTATAATCATTTTCCTTTGAATCAGATTTTTTTCATTGAGTTTCCTGTGTGAACCTGTGCTACAGCTCTGTTTGGTTTGGGAGCTTTGCTGTGAAGGAGCAGCTGTCTTATGAAGAACTCATTTGTGCCTGTTGCCGTTTGTCTCTTGATTCAGTTGGTGATGGCAGAGGGTAGGGAAATGGAATTAATATTTTCAGGCCCAAACCTGTTGCCATCAAGTGAATTCCAACTTATCCAACAGTAAAACCGACCTATAGGATTTTGAAAGCCAGCTACAAGTGCTTACCACGGCAGACCGCCGCATCTTTCTGTATGGTGTGACTGGTAGGTTCAAATTGCCCACCTCCAGGTGTGAGTGAACGCTTCTCTACTTTGCCACCATATTCTGTAATGTATTGAAAGTAGCCTTTTAAATTAATTAACTCACTCGGAAATAAAACCACATTTTAGATATTTTCACTAAAACTGGTGCACCAGGCAATAATTTTAAAGAACTGGTCTGACATGTTAAAACTTTCATTTCAGCAGTGATGCCCCCCCCCCAAAAAAAAAAAAACAAAAAACTTTCATTTCATATACAAAGCATCTTACTTTCAAATAGACTTCTTTTGTGTGATTCCAGAAAACATCCTTATTTAAAGAAATGGTTATGAAGAAAAAGTTAATTGGTAATCCCACTAGTGTTTCAGAGGTAACCGCTATTCACAGATGGGTACTTTTTATTCAGTTTTACTTGTTTACCATTAAACTTTTAAAGATTCAGTTGTAACCACTACTGCTTGTTTTGATTTTAATTTTTCAAATGCTTTTCCCTTAAGATAATGGAAGTAAATGGACAAAACTTTGAAAACATTACATTTGTGAAGGCAATTGAAATTTTGAGGAATAATACTCATCTTGCATTTACTGTAAAGACCAACATTTTTGGTGAGTATTATGGTAAAAATTCTGAGCTTTTTTTGTGGTGGTGAAAAAAAATTATTCTAGCGGAAGCTATAGTAAAATATAAAAATGCTTCTATCTGAGCTGTTTGAACATCTTTAGAATTTTTAGTATTATCTTGAGCTATATAATTGTGCACTCTAGAGTTTTCATTTTTACAAATAAGCATCTTATTAAGTTTTAAAACAATATATAACTACTATCACTTGTGAAATTTCTGTTGGCTATTTATTATGTATTCTACTCTGGTTGAGATACACTAATTGAAACAGACGTCACAGTCACCTTGTCTCCCATTAATATGCAAATCTGTTGATTTCTAACCTTGTAACTAATCTCCTGAAATAATATGAATTCCAGGTAAACCATTTCATGAAAATAAATGAATTCAGTAAAACATTAATGAAGTAACCAATGTATTTCAGATTTCTAATATCAACATATACAATGTTTTCATATCATTTTGAGTATGTTGATCATTTGAATAAAGCAAGGACTGTTCTAAATCCATTAAGAAAGATGTTATAAGATTATCTGTTTATAGGAACTCTAAACTTTTCTCTGAAAGTTTGAGGACAATAATTAAAACATATCCAAGAAGGCTTAGCTGTTTTTGTCTAGTGGAAAAGTCTTTTCTAGTCTAGTTAGATTGCAACATGAGAAGAGTTGGCTTTAAAGATGTAGCTGTGGGCTGAGCCCCGGTGGCGTAGTGGCTGTGCGCGGGACTGCGGCCCACTGGGACGGAGGTTCAATTCCAGCAGTGGGGCTGGGCCTCCTACTCCCACCACCGCAGAGCAGTGATGCCCAAAAAACCAAAACAAACAAACAAAAAGATGTAGCTGTGAAGTGTGAGCTCTGTTTTTCTCTTTCAGGCTCCTCCTTAATTGTACTTAGTCATGATGAAAACTTAGAGGCATTGATATTTTTCCTCTTTGCACTTGAGTTTCCCATGTTACTAATGAGATCCATTTCTGTGTCTACAAATTTGTTGGTTTGTGGGAACAAGTACATAGAATTCTTATGTAACCCTCACCGCAAGAAAAAGTATCAATGATTTAAAAACTGTGTGTTTAGCACACAAAAATTGGTTGTACTGTAGAATGTGTTGCCAATAAGGATTGGTTCAGTCATTTCAAAGTGAAAGCAGTTTTTTTTTTTAATGGGGGGGAGTGGGGGGTGGGCATCACTATCCTGGTAGGAGAGAGCAAATTTATATCACATTAAAGGACTAATGGGAGTTTTCCTTAAGTCAGACATGTATAGCACTGAAACTGCCAGTACACCATGTTAAATCTTGTGAGCCTTTCCTAATGCATTACTTTAGCCTAGAATAAGTTAGTAAGCCTTCACAATTCTCAGGTATCCTGGTATTTGGACTAATAGCTGCAAATTGCAAATTCTCAAATAAAAAGGATTCCAATTCTGAAATGTATGAAAACAAAGCTTAGGAAAGTTACTTAGTCTTTTTAAACCTGTCTCTTTAGCTCTATTTCATAGGATTTTTTAAGGATTTAGTTATTTACAACCTCTTTTGCTTGGTACATCATATTTACTAACAGATATCAAATATTATATTTTCTTATATCTATAAAATATAGACATAGCATAATGCCATGATTATTAACACATGAATTCTAGGAAACAGAGACCATGTTAGGAGTACAAAAGTAGAAAAGTCATACCACTTAAACACTTACCCCAAAGAACCACAGAAAATGTGACAGTCGGAGTGAAATGGTGTGACAAACAGAGGGCCTTGTTAGTCAATACCTCCTTACTACAAGTAGAGTAAAGATAACTATCTTTCACCATAAAGCAAAACACCAAAGAGCATCACCAAGAAGTGTTAGTAAAACATTTGTGGAAACTGAGCATTTCATTCTGGGAATATCAACCCACAATGAAACTGGTCCTATTAACTGTCATTTCTATAGAGCGAATTGAACAAGTCCTACAAAGAGAAAACTGTAACCAGAAGACATATATTTAGATGATAGACAATAAAACTGCATGACCTTTTTATGTTCTTTCAAAGTGACAACCTGGAATTAACAGACGGAGGGGTATAGGGGCCTGGTAACGGAGCTTATAGATTCTGAAGAAAATGGGTAATTTACAGAAAAGAAGAAAAAATATTTCAAAACCCTGTTCTGAGTTATTTGAAAATTAATCTTTTAAAATGAGAACAGTGTTAGGAAAAAAGAAACCACAAGTATTAGCAAGAAATAGTGGTTGTTAAGATTTTATATAGCAAAGACAAATATTCAATAGAAAAAATAGATTTTTTAAAAGTTAAGGAAATCTCCCAAGCTATTGAACAAAAATACAAAGTAGATTGGCTACTACTACAGAAAATTTATAAGGAAAAAAAAGGTGGAAACATATTTAAGAAACAGTAACCAAAGAAAAGAAAAATCAAAAGCTTTCATAGTGCAACAAAAAATGAATACTAGCTGTGTCAATTCTAAAGTAAAAGAAGGGTGTGCCTATTCATGCTAAAAGGACCCATTGAATTTTGAGTAAAATGAATTTTTTGAATGTGCATATCAATTTGCTGATTTAATTTTTGAGTATCCAGATCAGATATTAAAAAGTAGCTACTCACCTGAGCCCTGGTGGTGCAGTGGTTGTGTGCAGGACTGCGGCCCACAGGGTTGACCAGCAGCAGCTCTCCAGGAGCAAGACTGGGCTCCCTACTCCCACCAGGACAATGATGCAAAGAGAAAAAAAATTGAGCCTTCAACATTTCTCTGATAAAAACCATCATTCGTTTAAAAAAAAAAAAAGTAGCTACTCCCAATAACTACCTGATATGAAACAGAGAAGAATGTAGACCTCAAAGAGATCGCTTGACCTTTCTTCTCTCCCCTGGAGACTTTACCAGTATGGAAGAGACGTGTAGACCAAGCCTCTATCGGAAGTAAACTCCCATGCCAAGGTGAAAGGGTTAGAATACTGAATTGCTAGGAACACGTGTCTGTGATGTATAATCCACTCACCTCTTCTGTGATTATTCCTCAAGAGTGTCTCTTGCTTTCCACAGCCATTTTTCATTCATAAAAAGGTTCGCTGTGAGTGTCTCTGGGTATCACACATTTTGGTGCCTCAAATGTTAAACTTGTTTTGGGGTCTATTTGGCATGGTCTGATCCAAAAGTGGCACCAGTTTTCCTCTGTCAGTTCCATTTTTGTGATAGAGAACATATGCCATACACTTCTCTTCACTCGGTTTGCCCCACACTAACCTGAAATAGGGGAAGTGCACATTGGTTTTATTTAAAGTAGTTTGTGTTGTACAAAACATTTAGGTCAAATTTACTTCACATAGCGTCCTTTAAGCAAAGATATAGCTGAACAATGCAAATTACATTACCCTGAAATTTTTCCCAGGTGGCACTTCAGCTTTATTAAGAATGAGCCAGAAGTAAGTGTTTCTGTACAATAAATAAGAAGCCCCAATGGTGTAGTGGGTTATGTGTCTGACTGTGAGCCACAAGATCAGCTGCTGGCGCTCTCCAGCCGCTCTGTAAAAGGAAGGTGAAACTTTCTGCGCTCATAGAGGTTTACGGCCTCAGATACCTACAGGAGAAGTTCGACTTCATCTTAATCGATTGACTGGTGTAGTGAGTTTGGTACAATAAATAGTCATTTGAAATTTCTGAAACCCAAAATGGATCTGCAGAGTTCAAACTCCTTTATTAAAATTTCCAGTCTTATTTAAGATGGCACAGCTTCTCCGTCAGGTCACAGAAATGCAGAGAAAGTCAGAATTCTTATAACAAAACGGGGATCTATATTGACTTGTCTATTTTAAAATGTGTACTGGAATGCTATTGTATAATTTGAAGAAGAAAAATTTAGATCAAAATATTTATGAAAATTGTTGTAAAGTCTTATATTTTTGACACTGTAAATTGCCCTCGTGCCTTCTATATTTGCTTTTTCTATTTTTATTTTCATTTTCCACTCTTCTCAAACTGTGTTCTTGCTTTGCAGTATCTATCTTGTAGCCTTTGTGTATATTATACAGCTTCCCATACCACAAAAGAAAGACTCACTGCCACTTAATGAGTTCTAACCCATAGTGACCCTATAGGACAGAGAAGAGATGCCCCCTTTGGGTTTCCAAAACTTTAAATCTTTGTTAAAGTAAGCGTTCACAGCCTGTAGTTCTTGCAAAGTGACTATTGGATTTGAACTACTGACCTTTATGGTCGGTGGCTCAATGCGTACTCAATTAGCCACTATGGGTCCATATATAACTTCTCTTGAAAGTCCCTTATACCTAATTTTTTAAAAATATTTTTACTTTTGTTTTATCCTGTTATTTATGGATCTGAATTCTTCTCATATTTAAAAACTAGAATGATAAATTTGTAAATTAGTATAATGTAATAGCTGAAAATATTCTAGAACACCATAGCTAAGACCCAAAAGCTGATACATTTTATCCATTGCTGTTTTCTAAATCAGCACCCTAATCACCCAAGAATAGACTTACAAAACAAGCCCCAAGAAAAAATATTTGTTGTTTTTAAGCTGTGTTATAATATGGAATGTTATCTAGCTACCAAGATAAGCTTCACACTTAGCCACGAACAACATCAGGTGCCTGGCTAAAAAACACAAACCAAACTCCCTGCCTTCAGCTCACTGCCCCTCACAGCAACCCTCCAAGACAGAACTGCCCCCCTACAAGTTTCTGAGACTGTAGCCCTTTCCGGAAGTAAAAAGCCCCATCTTTCTCCTTTGGAGCAGCTGATGGTTTTGAACTGTTGGCCTTGTGGTTAGCAGCCCGATACATAACCACTACACTGCCAGAACTTTTTAGAAGGCCTGGCAAAAGAAAATAAAAGTGCACAGTAGGTGATTGTAATAGCAACTGGGATCTGGAAGTTATTTCTAAAAAGTTTCCCAAAAACATGGTCAAGCAAACTAATATTGAACCATACACTACACAAGACTTCACTCTTCCCACCTCCCAATCTCAAATCCACATTTTCCTTTGAAGACTGGAGCAGTTTTAACTTTTTTTGGTTTTTTTTTAATTTGTTTGTTTTTGGGGCATCACTGCCCTCTGGTGGTGGGAGTAGGAGGCCCAGCCTTGCTGCTGGATTTGAACCTCCAACCCAGTGGCCACAGTCCCATGCACAACCACTATGCCACCGGGGCTCAGCTCCAGTTTTAACTTTTAACCACTTAAAAAATTGCACTTACTTCTTTCTTGTACTTGTATTCCTGTTTGTGATGTTCTTTGTATGAATTTATTTTATTTGGAGTTTGTACTTTGATGTCTTTCATTAATTTTAGAAAGGTCTTAACCAAAATCTTCAGGTATTGTCTTTCTCTTCTCTTTGTCTTTATTGCATTTGGGGGAGCCCTGATGGGGTAGTGGTTAAGCATTAGGCTGTGATCGCATGGCCGGTAGTTTGAAGCCATCAGTAGCTCTGCAGGAGAAAGACTGGGCTTTCTTTCTTTCTTTTTTCTTTTCTAACAGCTTTATTGGCATGTAATTCATATGACATACAATTCAATGGTTCAGTCACATCTAGAAGAGTTATAAAGTCATCACCAAATCAGGTTTAGAGCATTTTCTTTATTCTTACCCATCATTATTAACACCCCATTTCTCTTCTGCCATACCCTCAAGGAACCATTAATCCAAATACTTCCCCTGTAAATTTACCTGGATTTCATTCACAGAAAAACACTTAAAAGTAAACAAAGACTAATGATAACAAAACATTAAAATCTCAATCGAAAAGCAGAAAATATTAAAAACTCAAATGAATGTTAATGGTTCATAAGGGAGATAAATGATAGAGTGCTAAATTTTGAACCTAACTGCATCTGCAACCATCCACTTTCCATACTTTATTGTGCATTCTAGCAAGGCTGTTCACATCCCTGGTCCATGGTCAGACGGTTTAGACTGGGCTTTCTATTCCCGTAGACGGTTACAGACTAGGAAACCCACAGGGGATCGCTCTGAGTTAGCACTCACTCGATGGCGATGAGCTTGGTTTCTGTATGCCATCCAGGAGGCTATTTGTATCTTATATAATTCCTCAAAATCTGTCTTGTTCTTTCTTCCCTCGGCTTCTATTTGAATTTTGCCTAATGATCTGTTTTTAGGCATATTAATCCTGTTTTCTGCTCTCTTTAGTCTACTATTATACCAATAGTGAATTTAATAACACGTGTTCAATCTTTTAGTTTGAGAAAATCCATTTGAATCTTTTATAGATTCCAGTTCTCGGTTATACTTTTCCATATTTTTATCCATCTAATTTTTCAATTTTCCTCGACATCTAAGAGGAGAATTCAAAAAGTTTGTGGAAAAAATATATATTTTTAAAACATATTTTTTAACCTTTTACTGTGACTTAGGGGTAAAGGATTACAGAACAAATTGGAGGAAAGACTGAAGTTGTCAAAGACTTCATCTTGCTTAGGTCTGCAATCAGTGCTCATGGAAGCAGCAGTCAAGAGATGGAAAGACAAACTGCATTGGGTCAGCATGCTGCACAGCCTGCTGAAAAGCAAGAATATCACTCTGAGGACTAAGGAGTCTTGACCTAATCATGGGACTTGCAATCACCTCCCATACATGTGGTAGTTGGACCTTGAATAAGGAAGACAGACAAGAATTGATGCCTTTGAATTCTGGTGTTGGTGAAGAATACTGCAAACACCATGGACTCCCAGCCTTTTGGACCAAGAAGTCTGTCTTGAGTGAAGTGTGACCAGAGTGCTCCTTGGAGACAAACACGGCAACCCTTGGTCTCACAACTTTGGCTGTGTTCCCAGGAGAGACAAGACCCTGAAGAATGGCATCATCTTTGGCAAAGGAGAGAGGCAGCAGGAAACACACTAAGGCCCTCAATGAGATGGATGGACACGATGGCTGCAGCCATGGGCGCCAGCACAGGAACGATTGTGAGGGTGGTGGAGGATGAGGCAGTGTTTCCTTCTGTTGTGCATAGGCTTACTGGGCCCCGCACTAGCTCAAGGCCACCTAACAGCAGCGGCCTTTTGGAAGATGACCAGGGCAGTTTTCTTAGATGCTTTCCACTCATATTCTGTCACTACCATGGAGTTGATTCTGACTTAAAATCAAGCTGTGTGGCATAGTAGAATTGTGCCTATGGATTTCTGAGACTGTAAATCTTTACTGGAGCAGAAAGCTGCTGCTTTGCCCCCACGGAATGGCTGGTGGGTTCAAACCGCCCACCTTGTGGCTAGCAGACCAACTAACTCATAACCCACTTTGTCAGTTGTGCTCCTGAAGTGCTTTAGGGTAGATTTGATCCACCAACCTTTCGATTACAGTAGAACACTGGACTCCGATGCTAATCCGTTCCAGAAGGAGCATCAAGCGATGCAGTTGAGTTCAGAATCAATTTTTCCCATGAGAAATAACCGGAAACAGATTAATCCATTCTCGACCACCAATTTTTTTTACCCTAACCTTGCCTTTTTTGCAAAACATTACACAGAAATTTCAAAGTAAGTAAATTCAGAGTTAAATAAAATAACTTTTTAAAGAAGCAGCATTTAAAAAGTTTTAAAACAACTACAGTATGGCCCATACCTTGAGAATGATGAGGACTTGGACTTGTGGACATGGATGTGGGAAAGAGCCATTGTTTGGAAGAGGAGTCCCCATCCATAAAACAAAATGGTAGCTGCTTTTCAGGAGTTCTTTTCTCTTTTTTTGCCTTTTTTCACTGGGACCTGGCTGGCCTTCTTTTTAAAAAAAAAAAAAAATCTGTCTCATGGGTTCGCTGGTGGCGTTTCCATTACTGTTTTCTAAAAGGGTTTACTAAATTATCATCAACAATATCGATAACACGGTTAACCAGTTCCTTCTGATGATTCCTTTTTTAAAAAACTCTTTCTTAGGATCCATGTTGTTTATCTAAAAAAAAGTACAAAAAGTCACAAAAACTAAGACAGTTAGAGCAAAGCATTTGGAACACAGCCACTAAAAAACAGCATGGACTAACAATGCCAGACTAGCACCACGTATCCAAAGCATGAACTACTTTTGTTTACAAAATTTACATGCATTGAATTGGATTCCAATGTTTTGTTTAAGCTCCAAGGCAAAGTTCTCTTAACATTTCACGGTGAAATCAATTTTGTCGAGTACTTATGTGGTTGAGTACCAGGGTGAACTGCACCATCCTAGTTCAGTAGATGTTTTCTGAATGGAAATCTTGACTTCAGCCCCCTGAAGTAGTTTCACTTTAAAAAAAAAAAAATCACAGTGAAATCCACTTTAAAATAAAGTGAAAGCTTTATTTTTAAGTGAAATTTTTGACGTGAAAACTTGAAACTCTAAATCTTTGAAAGACAATTCTAAGAATCGCCTTTAATTTGAAAACAAGCACCTTACCCCCTCCCCCCCCAAAAAAACCCCTCTGCTTTTCACAAACTTGTTTTGGATTTTGTGGTGTAATAATTATTCTTCTGATTGAAACCCTATAAGTGGAACAGGTTTTACCACTAATTACCAAATTATTTTTGTTATGCTGGGTCAATTTCTAAGGTGTTTCTTATTTACTTAAAAGTCCTTTGAAGGCTGAGCCCCAGTGGCGTAAGTGGTTGAGTGCAGGACTGCGGCCCGCGGGCTTGGTGGTTCAAATCCAGCGCGGCTCTCAGGAGCAGCGCTGGGTAACTCCCATGACTATCAGAGGCAGTGATGCCATAAATAAATAAATGCATCAATTCTGCGTCAGTCTGCTTTATTAAAAAAAAAAAAGTCCTTTGAGAGGGGAAAAAGAGTAGCTGATACCAAGGACTCAAGTAGAAAGAAAATGATTTGAAAATTATGGTGGCAGGGCTGAGCCCCGGTGGCATAAGTGGTTGAGTGCGGGACTGCGGCCTGCGGGCTTGGCAGTTCAAATCCAGCGGCTGCTCTCAGGAGAAACCCTGGGTAGCTCCCACGACCACCAGAGGGCAGTGATGCAAAAAAAAAAACACGAAAATGATGGTAGCAACATATGTGCTTGATACAATTGATGTATGGATTGTCAAAAGATCTGAAGAGGTACCCAATTAAGTGATTTATGGAAATATTTTTAATTAAAAGGGGGAAAATGTCCTTTATTGAGAAACCCCCATCCCTATTGCTTTTGTTCTTTTCTGAAACAATAGAGATCACAATTTTGTCGTGGTTGGATTTTCAGTGGGTGTAATTATATATGTTGAACATTTCTTCTGAAATGGCACAAAGTATAGGACTGAGAGCTACACCTAATGATAGACAGTGTATTTGACTTTATAGCCCAGGCGAGTCTCAAAGTCTGTTTCCAGGAGTGTGCTTGTATCACATCTTCGTAACTCCAACTCCCCCAGACACTACTGCATTTCAGGAAATTTATCCAATACTTCAGCATATATAGTCTTTTTTTTTCTTTTTTTTTATTAGGCATCACTGCCCTCAGGTGGTGGGAGTAGGAGGCCCAGCCTTTGCTCCTGTGAGCTGGAATTGAACCTCCATCCCAGTGGGCCACAGTCCCCCTGCACAACCACTACGCCACCGGCACTCAGCCCCCATATATAGTCTTACGATGTAGTTATTGACTTTTGGTATTTAAGAACATACATTTAAAACAGCAGTAACAAAATTCACATAATACTTAGTGAAAAAAACATTTTTAGCCTCTAGCTCCCTGTCATTAAGTCAGTTTTGCATGTAGAATTGCGCCTGTGGGTTCCCAAGACTGTAGCAACCTACAGGAGTGGAAAACCTCGTCTTTCTCCCACAGAAGTAGCTGATCGCTTCAGACTGCTGAGGGGCAGCCCTCAGCCCACTGTACCGCCAGAGTGCCTGGAATGGCAAACAAGGAATATATTTCCCTAACTGGAACATGAAACGCCTAATAGTTTCTAGTTCCATAGCCAACAGCAGATTTTTCATCTTCTTCCTGATTTCAAGATTTGTTTTGTTTTTAAATTTTACAAATAGTGCCTAAGAAATTAATTGACATACAAGCTATCAAATGCTTGTGCCTTCCTTAAGGGTAAAATATTTCACCAATCTTAGGTAGTTGGTAAAAAGGTATCTAACATATTTACTTAAATTATTTACCTATAAACTCGTGTATAGGCTGAGCCCCAGTGGCGTAGAGGTTGTTCACGGGACTGCAGCCCACTGGGATGGAGGTTCAATTCCAGCTCCACAGGAGCAAAGGCTGGGCCTCCTACTCCCACCACCTGAGGGCAGTGATGCCTAAAAGACTTAAAAAAAAAAACTAAAAAAGCTAAAATAAAACTCATATATAAGCCAAGTTTTTCAGCACATTAATGCAGTTTGTGGTGAAATTAGGTGCCTCAGGTGATAATCGGATCGGCTTATACTCAAGCATACATGGTACTTAAGTTTGCCATAGTGAATGCTCATTACCTACCTAACTTTACTTACTATTTTATTGAGCGGCTTATACCTTGCGAACATGAGCTAAAGGACATTTTACCAATTCAGTACTTTTATTTCTCTTAAAAGTGGGTTCAGCAAAGCTTTCCCCATTTTGGTAATGACTAACTTTTTTGTGCCATTGAGCCTTTAGTATTTAAAGTCTCACTCCAGCTATCACAATATAGTAAGGGATGTCATATCAGTAATTGAATTTAAATGTTTCTATAAAACTTGATAAAAATTTAGAAACCCCTGTACTTTGTAATCACACCTACCCTTTTCTCTTTTCTGCTCGACTTCCTTTCATCACCATTTGTCAGCACTAGTAGTGTCTTGTGAGTTGTTTTTGAGCCATCTTTGACTCATGAAAAGCTTACATGTCCAGTCTTGTGCTGCCTTTATGGTCACTGATTCATTTGAGTCTGGTTTCAAGGTCTGTGTCAGTCCATCTCACTCATTATTTCTCTGCTCTTTTTCTGACCCTCTGCATTACCAATTATGTTGTCTTTTTCTATTGATTATTCTTTCCTGATGATTTGTCATAAATAAACAAAACAAACCAGCACTCACATCTAAGAAATATTCTGGCTGCATTTTTTTCCAAAACTGATAATGGTTATTTTATTTTTTTTTAATTTTTTGCAAGTGAAGAAAAAAATATAACTCACTGCCATTGAATCAATTTTGATTCAAAGCAATCCCATAGAACAGAGTAGAACTTCTCCTGTGAGTTTCCAAGACTCTAAATCTTTTTTTGTTGTTGTTGGGGGGGGGGGGGGGCATCACTGCTCTCCGGTGGTGGGAGTAGGAGGCCCAGCCCCACTGCTGGAATTGAACCTCCGTCCCAGTGGGCCGCAGTCCCGGGCGCACAACCACTACGCCACCGGGGCTCAGCCCCGACTCTAAATCTTTATGCAAGTAGAAAACCTTCTCTTTCTTCTGATTTAGATGTATCTTACATGTCCAGTCTTGTGTGCCTTCTTGTGTGTACAGGCTTGTGTGGTTTTTTATGTTCCTTTTTCTTTGTCCACCTGCCTATAAGTGGATTGAAAAGATTCTGGCTTGGGTGAGGCACACCTTAGTCATCAAATTAACAGTTTTGCTTTTAAAACTTTAAAAGTCTGGGCCCCGGTGGCGTAGTGATCGAGTGCAGGACTGCAGCCTACTGGTTTGGCGGTTCAAATCCAGCAGCAGCTCTCCAGGAGCAAGACTGGGCCTCCCACTCCCAACAGAGGGCAGTGATGTGCCCCCCCCCCCAAAAAAAAAAAGACTTTAAAAGTCATTTGTAGTAGACTTGCCCAATATAATTATGTTTTTATTTCTTAGCTGTAGTTTCAGTAAACATTGACTGTTTACACAAATGAAATTAAATGACTGGCAGCTTCAATTTCTCTTTATGATGATTTTTATTGGTCCAATTTTGAGGATTTTTGTTTTGTGTTCAGACTAATCCATGACAAAGGCTGTAATCTTTGAACTTCATCAGTAAGTACTTCAGATGTTCTTCATTTTATAATTGTATCATTTCTACATAGCAGCTTGTTGCTATGTCTTCCTCAAACCTTATGCTGCATTCTTTTTCTTCTGAGATTGTATGTCCGTCATACAGATTAAATAAATAATGTAAAAGGGTACAAGTCAGCCACAAATCTTTTCCGACTTTGAACCACATTGTATACCCTGATCCATGTTCAGATTCTATAGCATGCACAGATTCTGTAAGAGCTCAGTTAAGTATTATGCAGTTCCCCTTTATTGTATGTTATCCACAGTTTGCTGGTGGTCCCCAAAGCCATGTCTTTATGTAGTAGATTAAGCACCCGTAAATTCTTGCCGGTGTTTTCTGATTTGGGTCAAGATCCATTGGGGACAACAGTGATATTCCTTGGTTCATGTTTTCTTTCTACTCTAGTTTAGCCTTCTGGTATCATCAGGTGCCCCATCCCCAAAGTGAAAACTAGTAGGGAATGGGCTTAAATTTGAAAATGTTTAATGAATTGTGCAAGGCCAAGTAATAGAAAATGACTTTGTTTATTCCTCTCTATTTTTTTTAATCGGTAAAAAACTTTCTCTAAGGAAAAGAATTGACAGATTTTATTTGTTTCCACAGTGTTCAAAGAATTACTTAGTCGGACTGAGCAGGAAAAAGCTGGTGTTCCACATATTCCCAAAATTGCTGAGAAGAAAAGTAATCGCCATTCAATCCAGGATGTACCAGGAGATATTGAGCAGACATCACAGGAGAAAGGA
>PVJH01003481.1:33082-111474 GCA_004026705.1 Nesogale talazaci
TTCACTAGTTTTGTTTAGAGAAAACTGTCAAATAGTGTGAAATCAGGTTTTCTTTCCTTTTGGACCATTTTCATTGTGGTCATTTCCCTCATCTGCAAATCTGGATACCTTAAATTGTGAGTCACATTCATTGATACCAGTTTTGTTTTGTTTTTATCTTTTCTTTTCTGGGACTATTTATTCACTCTTAAATTTTAAGGTGGTTCTTTTTCCAAAATAGGCTATCCCCCCAACTGAGTAAAGTTTCTTGAGTATTAGATGCAAATTAGAATTTGTAAAATATTGATAAGCCAGTCCTATCAGGTTCATGATTGAGAATCACTGGTTCATATTCTAAGTGTACATTTTGCATTGTCTCCATCCTGAAGCAGTCAATAGATTTTCATCAAGTGCAATACTTACTGGTATTTATTAAGATTTATTTATTAAGTACTTATTAAGATAATGAATCAGTGAAGGAAAGAAAGAGTACTCAAAGAAGTACTTATGGACCTGTGCTAAGCTCCCTGACTTGTGCCAGGTCTTAGAGAGCTGAGAAAAGAAAGCGTTGACTGCAAAAAAAATTCATTTTAGGAACCCATTACTACTGCCTCACATTTTTATGATTACATGCTAAGCACAATGGTCAGAGCTGAAAGTATGAATAGAGTAGTTTTTTTTCCTCTAAGAGCTAACAGCCTAAAAGGGAAAGGAGGCAAATGACAAAGTTCTCGTGTAATAGAGTGATAAATGTATTGATGTGTACAGAGGTACTTGTGTAGTACATTAAATAGGGAGTATATTTCTTGTGCCTGCCCACATATAAAGCAAGAAGTAGATAAGCGCTATATTGAAAAAGATTTTTAATACTATTGCCAGAAGTATAGACTTTATGATGTCATGATGGAGCCAGGAAAAGCATATGAAGTGATAAGATTTCTTCTTCTAGGAAGACCTCTCTGAGAACTAATGAGTGGTTGTAAGCAAGGGTGTCATAGGGTACACATTGGCGATGTGTTAGGGGCAAGTTCGGAGATAACTTGAACTCAAGTTGGTGTCAGCCCGTAATTTGACAATTGAAAGTCTCAAGATTTCTAGGTCAGAAAATGCTCTTCTTTCTAAGTTCTTATTTCTAGTCATGGAAACACATTTGCTTTTTGTTCAATTGGGGAGGCTCACAGAAGTTTGAAATATCCCTAACTCTATTCTTAGTCACTCATTTCTAGAAAGTTTATTATTGTACTCCTTCCTTTTCTATGTAGCAACTCTCTTCACTGCAAGTGGAATTCTTTAAAATTGAGTATACTTAGTATACAGGGGCACAGCAATGGAGTCAGAAGGGGCATTTAGAAGGAGCCATTGCATGTTGAAGAGCTTGAGAACAGTTTGGTGTGATCAGAGGTTCCAAGGCAAAAAGGATAAGAGAAAGCCCTAGAGGAAAAGGGAGAAAGATCATGAAGGGAATTTCTCAGGAAATAGTGCACTGAGTTCCACTTCCAGACATTTTGATAGATTTTGTCTGGAATATACTATTTTTTAATTGGTTCTTATTTTGAAAGATTGCTCAGTTGAGATATAACCTAGCTAATTTAGTTGTGTCTTCTAAAAACAGAAAAGGTGTGATTTTAATTGACTTTAGCTTTTTGATGTCACATTCCAACTTACCAAATCCAAGTTTCAGAAAGCTGACAGCAATATCTGTTTGTGACGTCACTTTGGGGTGAGAGAATTGGTTATGCCCTGGATTCTGCCTTTGCTTACAGCAAAAGGCATGGAAATAGAGGCATCCAGAAGCAATCGGTTGGGTTTTTTCAATCATTATTAATTTATATTGTTACCAAAAAAATTAAAACTTTAATAGAAATAGTATAACTTACACTTGGGATTTTAAAATTTTTAGTATTTTTCATGTTTTAGTCAACCAACTTTATTGAGTCTCTTGCTTTTTGCCAACAGGAAATTGTGATCTTTGACTACCAACATGACTAAAATTGTAGCCCTCTAGAAGTTCATACTAAATTGGCCATTTCTTCTACACATGTTTTTAATTAACTGAGAGACTGGAAACTTCAGCCACAGAAATCCCCCCGAAGAGATTATCTTAATTACATAAGTTTCTGGAGGCTGCCTTGTTGGAGTTGTCATTCTCGCTCTCAAATTGGTTGTTCTCCATTTGGAGGAATTTATGTTTAGCATTAAATCATTTGAAGTTCCTCCAGTCAACCTCTTTAGCCACGTAGAAGATTATGTATTATACTTTAGATTTAAAAAGTACTCTATAAAATCAAACAATATCACTAATACTTTGTAGGAAAATGTTCAGCATTGAAATCAAGGTTGTAAATATCTAAGTAATATTTACATCAATATTTACCATCAATTCAGTAGTTTATTCAGATTAAGAAGAGTTATGCAATCATCACCACAATTTAGTTTTCTTTTTTTGTATTCATTGTTTTTGTATTCATTGTATTCATCTTCCCTCCCAACCTCTCGTCATACCAACAAGAAGCCTTTAATCCAGTTAATTTTTCTATCGATTGCCCATCCTTGATTTCATATACAGAAAAGAATACAAAACTAACAATAATAGCAAAGTAAAACAGGAAAAAACGCAATGGAAAAGAAAAAATATTAAATAGAATCAATTTAAAATACATCAAAAGGAGAACAGATGAATAAGATTACATTTTAACTATATTTGCCATAATCAACTTACAGTACACTCTGACGACAAATCTAGTCACATCCCTCAACTATTATCAGACAGGATTCACTAGACATTTAATCTGCATGTGGACCCTGTAAATGGATATGGGGTTTCCGCGGTCAGTGGCAGCTTTCTTCAAGCCAGATGTTCACAATTTGTCAGTTCAGACACCATTCACTCCGTTGGTTATGGATTTATTATTTTCAATCCTTGGATCCTACAGGCTGTTGTGCTTCTTCCATGTGGACTTAGTTGAAAATGCATTTAGATGGTTGCTTGTTTGAAGACCCCAGACACTTCTTTCTGATGGTCGAGCACCATCTGGTTTCTTCACCACACTTTGCAGTAGCACCTTTATCTTCAGCAATCTCTTCATAAAGGCGAACATCAAGCAGGGCCATGTCCTAAGAACTAGTTGTTCTTAGGTCGGTATTTAAAATTAGATACTATTCATTTCATCAAAGACCAAAAGTAGGTTAATAAAGGATAGAAGTGACAGATAATGTATATCAGTTCTGACTGCTATAAAGTGTAAAATGAAGGTATCCTTTCCATAAAGCTTTCCTAAAAGCACTTTTTTAAAAGAGCTTTAAAATAGCCACCTACTAATTCAGAAATTTCATTTCTGCGACTGACCTGTTGAAGATTTACATGTAGACATTCTTAGTTTTCTATTACTTGTTATAAAACAAAATTGGAAACAACTTAAATCTTCAACTCTTCAGTAAAATAGCTAGAAGGGAAAATATCAAAATGTTGATAGTATATAAGATGTGTTTTATAGATAGTTTCCCCCTCGTTATTTGTGTCTTCCTGTTTATACTTCTCATAGTTTCTATGTTGATTGCTTATCAGTTTTTTATAGTTTAAAAATCTAGGACTGGACTGAGCCCTGGTGGCGTAAGTGGTTGAGTGCGGGACTGTAGCCTGCAGGCTTGGCAGTTCAAATCGAGCGGCCCTCTCAGGAGCAGTGCTGGGTAGCTCCCACAACCACCAGAGGGCAGTAATAACAAAACAAAACAAAAAACTAGGACTTCAGTTTTAAATTTTCTCAGGATCCTCTTGTGTACTGGAGATCTGTAGGAGGATCTCAAGAAGGTTTTCTCTCATTCTCGATCACTTTTTTACTGCCTTTATCACTTCTGTAAGAGTTGAGGATGGGTTGTCAGAAGGAATTTCTTCATACATGAGACTAGCAATGAAAAAATCTTAAGAGTAAAAATATAATCGAAATAAGAAAATCCCTAATAATGAAGTTTTAAAATAGAAGAAACTTCTGAAAACTAAGAATGGAAAAAAAACTTTATTGATTTTTTTTTTTTTTTTTTTTGCAAAGGAACAAAGGGAGTTTATTTTCTAGCTTAAGCTAGGGTCGGGCTCACACCACTACCCAGTGCAGCGGTTTCCTGTAGCCTCAACCCAACTTTATTGATTTTTTAAAGAATTTCTATAAACTTAGACATATCAATGTGTTTTTTACTGACTGAGACTATTTCACAATTCAGGAAATCAGATCTTCAATTTTTCTCATCCAGTCCCTCCCCCTTTGCCTTGAGGAGCCTTTATTTATTCCTGGCTTCCTGTTTGTTTGTTTTTGTTTTTTTTTCAATAAATTTATTGGGGGCTCTTACAACTCTTAAAACATTCAATACATCCCTTTGAATCAAGCACATTTGTACACGTTGCCATCTTCATTTCCAAATATTTTCTACGTGAGCCCTTGGTATAAGCTCCTCTTTCCCCCTCTTTTTTTTTTGAAATTCCATTGGGAGCCTCTCATCCAATTTTCGTTGTTCTTATTTCTTCATAGTAGTTCGCCTAAATATCGCCTTTATACTTTTCATTGTACAGACTTTAAAATAGCCTGCCTTGCTTCCTTATTTCCACCCCTCTTTTTTTGCTCTTATGTTTTTGTTTGCCTTTAATAGTGGCATCATCTTTATTTGTATGTTGGTAGTATTTAGGTAGTTTATCTAGTTTTACAGTGTGAAACTAAAATATACTTTTTATTGTGAATAAATTTAGTTAGAAAACCATTAAAGGTATTTTTCAAAATATCTTTTTCTGTTCCTGCACCACCTTCTCAGGAGACTGTTTTGGTAAGATGTGATGTAATTATTTACAAATAGGCTATATCAATTCAGCTTCCAAGCCAGCATGAATATTTTGCTTATTAGATATTATTTCATATCATAGCATGGATTGTACATATTGCTAGTTTTCATTGGTACATGATAACACTTAAATTACCATTAATTTATAACCGACATTACATTAGTTACTATTTAGTGTCATATCTAGTGATTATTCAGATGTAGAAGTAATGTTAAATACTTCAGTAAGAGAGAAAAAGAACTTTCTCTTTTTCTCTATTCCAACTTGAGGCAACTGAAGAGATTTACTTTCTTTAATGAAAAGTTGTAAAAAAAAAAAATTTTTAATTCCCTCTATTTTGATCATTTGTAGGACTGCAGATCCCTTTCATCTTTGGCACCTTGATTGTTTAGATTCAGTTATCTGACTTTGACCAAAATTGGTGGACTCATCTTAAAATAATTCCTTAATGATTGTTTTTTCTTGTTGTTGTTGTTGGTTTTTTGGTGGGCATCACTGCCCTGGTGGGAGTAGCAAGCCCAGCCTTGCTCCTGGAGAGCTGCTGCTGGATTTGAACCTCCAGCCCTCTGGGCCACAGTCCCACGACAACCAGTACGCATCAGGGTTAAGCCCAATGATTGTTTTTTAAACATTAAAAACAAAATGTGATTTTCTATGTGATTTAAATTATTGCCAAATAACTTACCAAGCTGTGATTAAAATATCTGTGAATACCCTTCCATCTATCTATTTTTCTCATACCTGACCTGAAAACATTTAGTGCTTATCTCTAGATCTTCAAACCTATTACAATTATTGGTCTAGCCTAAGTACATATTACTTAATCAAATTAAGTATTTTCTTTGCTTCATCCGTCAAACTTTCCCATTGGAAAAAAATTTCCTATTTCTGTAGTACTATTCTCATTTACTCTCTCTACTTATGAGTACAGATTGTTTAAAATATATGTGTACAGTTCTCCTTTCTAGGTTTGTACTCTTGACATTTTATTTTTGGTGAAAGTCTTTCACTTTCTGTCCTGTTAAAAATAGGACCTCTCTTCTGCTTTGTTCTCCATTTACATTTTGTTCCCTTCTGGAGTCAGTAAGAACATTGTAGTTCTGTCATAGTACAACCACTATTTAAAATAGGCCGCTTACTGTGCCCAAATATTGGCCTACATTTTCAATTTTATTGAAACGTCAGTGTTCTGTATTCCTGGCAAGTCCAGGGAAATAGCTAGCAGTGGTCTCATTATACAGACGAGGAAACCAAGGTCAGGATAGAAAAAGAGACTTTTGCCTGAGGTCCCATGGCTAACAACCCAAGTCTGGTGACATGAAAACTTGCTCTCAAAATACTAATCTTTGCTCTCGTTCACACCTTCATGCGTTCCCCTGCTCCCCTTGTGCAGCATCTCCTTTCCTTGTCTCTTTATTAATGCTCCTTTAGCATTAATAAACTTAATAATCCATCTTACATAGTTTTTAATTTGCCAAAATCCTATATTTTGCTCCTAACATGTTTTGAGTACTCCTGTATTGTTTAAGGTTATACCTTAATCATTGCCTTGATCATAGGTAAGTATTCTACTACTGTTTGTATATAAAGTAATTGGGAAGAAGGCTATCTCGCTTCAACCATACATAGAAATTATTATTTGAAAGCATTGCTTTTGGCGTAAGTAAAACCTCAGGTTGATAATATTTTTGGTTTTTAATGCTAGCAGAAATGTTGTTAGGGGGATACTTAAGGTAATTAAGGTGATTATTTTTTGTTTTCTTTTTATAGGGATGTTTTACCTTAAGTTTAAGGTAAATATTTTGAAGTATATAAAATTTAAGTGAACGGGTTGGTTTTCTTAGGTTTTGTTTTTTCCCCTTCGATGAATTTTAGAGTACCTTTGTTAACATGTCTAAAATATTTTAAACCCCCAAATCAAACTCACTGTCACTGAATCGACTCCAGCCATAGCCAGTGACCCCAGAGAACATTATAGAACTGCCCCTGTGGGCTTCCACGAAGACAACCGTTTAGAGAGTGAGAAAGCCTCTTCTTTCTTCCATAGAGCAGTCGGTGTTTTCAAACTGCTGAACTTGCAGTGAGCAACCCAGCACGCAGCCAGAACACCAACAGGGTATTTTATTTGCGTAAATAGGGCCATTTAGCCAATACTTGTTTTTCTTTAACCTTTAGAGGAAGTTAATGTGAACATACTTGCTTTCTGTCAGGGTATTTGTGCTTCCTTTGAAAATGCTGAAATAGGGGCTGAGCCCCAGTGGCGTAGTGGTTGTGAGCGGGACTGCACCCCACTGAGTTGGTGGTTCAAATCCAGCAGCAGCTCTCCAGGAGCAAGGCTGAGCCTCCCACTCCCACCAGAGGGCAGTGATGTCCCCCCCCCAAAAAAAAGAAAGAAAGAAAATGTTCAAATAATTACTCTTGAATTAATGTACTCCTGGAATGAAATTTAGAGATTATAGATTTTTCCCCCCTTCTGTTTTTGTTACTTACCCTTTCCTTTCTCCTTTCCTGTGGTCAATGAGCCTGATGTAGTAGACTAGAGCGTCTAGCTGCAAGGTTAGTGGTTCAAACCTACCAGCTGCTCTGGAGGACAAAGATGAGGCTGTGGTTGCTTCATTAAGATTCGCAGTTTCCTTTTTGTTACATACTGTCAGTGTTCTTTGTTGCTGTTCTCTGTGCAATCTTCCTGTTAGCTTTTTCCTGGTAGGCTTTGGTAGGCTTACAAACCATTTGAATGTATTTTCAGAGACTTCTCATTTGGTAGCTTGAACCTGTAGCAACTGGCACCTATTACTGCCATATTTTAAACTTGTATAAAAGGTTGAAAGGGGTATGTGTGTGTGTGTGTGTGTGTGTGTGTGTGTGTGTGTGTGTGCATTAGTATGTATCCATCATACTTAGTAAAAGTGGAGAGCCATAGAAAAAGAAGACCCTCAAGGAAGGGAGACTGACCCACTGATGGCAGCAATGGGCTCAACCATGGCAATGAACATGAGGATGGTATGGGATTAAGCAGTGTTTGTTCCATTGCAATCTGTCAAAACCATCTCCACAGTATCTAATAGCAACAGTGATACATAGAATAATGTCTTCTGAAGCCGACAGAACTCAGGTTCTCTAAATGCACAGCTTTAATTTCTGGGCCAAAACCATGAATATAATTGTCATAAGAACCTTTTATTGCTATTTTCGTCATGATAGATGTCATATTCATTTTTTAATGACTAGTTTTTAACTTAATTTTCAAAGTCATCGCTTTAGGTTGGTCCTATTATGATTAAATACAAGAGAGAACAAAAATGTTTAGTATTAATACTGCAAATGTTTTGAAGTTATCTGTGGCATTCTTTTGAAGTGATGGAGGCCTGAGTCAGTCCCAGGATGACAGCATTGTAGGAACAAGACACTGTCGGCACAGCCTTGCTATAATGCCAATCCCTGGAACACTCTCTTCCAGCAGCCCCGATCTTCTACAGCCTACTACCAGCATGTTGGATTTCTCTAACCCTTCAGGTAATTCTTGTATGTGATTTTTATATAACCATATTGGTTCCAAGTGAATCAATGAGGAGTAGGTGCAAAAACCAGATTTTTAAGAAAAATATTTTTATTGGGGGTTCATAGAGCTCTTATCACAATCGAGACATACATCTATATGTCAAGCACAGTTGTACATTTGTTGCCAGGATATTTTCAAAACTTTGTCTTTCTACTTGAGCCCTTGGTATCAGCTCCTCAAAGAGAATAATGCTCCAGTTTCTCCCTCTATGACATTCTTTATAAACACCCTTTTGCAACTTCCTTCTGCCCTCGGTCGATGCATCCTTCTGTCCTGAGAATGGCATGTAGTTCTGTTCCTTTGTCTAAGCAGTTCACTTCCTGTGATAATCTTCTGTCCTTGTGTATCTGGTGAGCTTTGCTTGTTCCTCAAAAGTTACCTTGGCTAGGAAACTCAGTATCTTCTGATGGAGTCAGTTCCTCCTTTTTTTAGCAGTCCCAGCACATTTCTGCTGTCTTTCTTACATTGTCATGTGGTAGCATAGGAATTTATTTCCATGCCTGTGTGCATTCTAAAGCAGCACTTCTCACACTGCATAGAAACCCCACAAATAGAATAGTGCATCCTACCAAAGCCCAAACTAAACACACATACTTCCATAAGACAAGAGACATGTGATTTGCAGATTTCATTGTTTTAGCTGCAGTGTTTATTCCGGGGGCATATGTAGGAGTGAGAGGAACATGGTGGCGGAGTTAAGACTAAAGAGAAGAGGGAGGAGATGGTTAGGATTTAACGGAGTTCAAAGGGAGGAGGTCAGAATGATTGGGATTTAGAAACTAAACCCCATGAAGCTAGCACTCAGCTCTCTAAAACTGCGGCATCGCCTGACTTGAGTTCACATGGACTGCACAGTTCTCTCCTAGGAAAGTCTTGTAGGACGCGTGCATTGAAAAGTCATGCACTTTTAAAATTGATTGACAGAAAGTCTTACGTGGTTCTGTCTGCAACTCAGGCTCATACTGGTAATATAAATGAGCACCTGCACGATAGGTATTTAAGTTGTAAGTTATATCTTTACGCACCCTAATGCCATAATCTTATGAAATGCCTTTTACCTAATTGTGGTGCGGTTTTTACTTGGTCTACTGTAAGACACTTACCTCCAGTTAATTCCAAAGTCAGCTCCTGAGGTTCTTTATGACAGCTTGTACTCGCCTTTGTTTATGCCGCATGACAGTATGATTTTTAGGTCAAAAAGAAAGTGGAAGTAATGGTGTAGAGCTGTTTAATAGCTTGCTTTTTCACTGACTTTCTGTATGCTTTTGCTTTGTTTTTGCTGCCTACAGCTGTGGGTTTTTACTGTAAGTATGCTAAAGATAGTATTTTATTGTCTATGTTTATATATAATATTTTATCTTTAAAAAGCCAAGTGATAAAAAGTCGAAGTAGAAAGCAAAGCTTTTCTATTCACCAAGTAACCTGTGTTCATTGGTATGTCCTTTCAGTCATTTCTTTGTGGAACAACATTCACATATATAAAATCAGCGTATTCATACTTTTGTACAACTTGTAAGATTTTAGGAATTTTGATCTAATATGAGATCAAAAAAATCAGAGTGTGGCTAAAAGGAATTTGAAACTGTTTTTTTGTTTTTTGTTTTTTTGGCCTGAGTCTCCATATATACTCTTTTGTTTACCCTTTTTTTAATTTAACTGCACCAGCCTTTTATTTGGTTTCTTTAATATAGTAAATCGCATTCATTTCTGCATTGCCAGTCTGGGTTATATGAGCTAGTTTTTCAATTCCAAAGACACATGTGGTTGCCAAGAGCTGGGATTTGCTCGACAGTACCCAACCAAACAATAATTCTATAAGTTGAGTCTTATATTCGATCCTTTCTTTGTAGTTTGATTTGTAAAACCTAACTATTTTAGGTGAGAAGGTGGAGATATTGGAACCTTCATCCACTGTTACTGAGAATGATTACAGCTTCTTTGTAACAAAAAGTTTAGCGCTTCCCCAAACTTTGAAATAGAACCTAGTGTATAATCCAGCCATCTCAATCTAGGGACAGATTCCAAATAATTAAGAGCAAGAATACAGAAATTTATAAGCCTGTGTTCATTTCAGCATTGTTCACAGTAGCGAAAAGGTGGGAAATAAATGTCCATCAAGAGATGAATGAATAAAAAAATGTGCCTCGTGCATACAAGGTATTATTACTCATTCATAAAGAAAAATTAAGCTCTTGTATTTGATATAATATGGATCAATCTTGAAGTGACATCACAAAAGGAGAGTTATAGCCCCACTTATATGAAGTAAGCACATGTATCATACCCAGATTTATTAGTGGTTATGAGGACTGGAAGGAGGGGGAGATGAGATCAGTGTTTAGAAAACATTGAGTTACTCTTAGAAGTAGTGGAATAATTTGTAAACATAGCAGTGATTATTGCAAAACATGATGAGCATAATGTTATTTTTACCATGATTAAATGATTTTAAAATTATGTACTGCATACTTTTCTCTGTGAAAATTGTTTTGTAGCGTAGTAATTGTATAAAAATGCTTATTATTTTAAAAAAGAAAGTTTATAATTTATGAAATTAAAAAAATATTCCATTCATATTAGGCATATAATATGATCCCATATTTATCCTTTTTTGGGGTGGTTTCTTAAAATAGCTTTATCATACACTTCACATATCATACAGTATAATCATTCAGTCATATTAAAGTAGTTTTTTTCAGTCACCACATCAGTTTCAAAGCATTTTCTTCTCATACTCACTGCTCGCTCCTCACCCAACCCCTTTCTTCCCTGAAATTCTTCTTTGAAGCAGACACACACACACCCCAAAAAAAGTGATGATGACTAGGAAAAACTTCAGTCAAAAAGAAAGTAGAGGGCTGAGCCCCGGTGGCGTAGTGGTTGTGCGCGGGACTGCGGCCCACTGGGACGGAGGTTCAATTCCCGCTCACAGGAGCAAAGGCTGGGCCTCCTACACCCACCACCAGAGGGCAGTGATGCCTAAAACTAAAAAAAAAAAAAAAGTAGAAAGTATTAAAAACTGAAACAACTTTAAAATATGTCAAAGGGAGGTCAAATTACATTTTGATCAAATTAAATTAAAATATGTCAAGGGGAGATCATATTACATTTCAACCTAACTAATTCTGCCTTAATTGAGCTTACAGTGTATTCTGCCTGATAGCAATGCTATTATATACCTCGACTATGTTAGAGAGGACTCACCAAAGGTTTAATACATGTGACAGTTAATCCTGCAGGTGGATTTGGGACTTCCACCATCATCCATAACCTGAAAACAAGGTGCTCACAATTTATGCTCTAATAACATTCACTCTTTCAGATTTGGATTTTATTTTGTAGAATCCTTGGGTTTCACAGGCTGGTGTGCTTCTTCCATGTGTTGCTGCATCTTCGATGATGGCTTGTTTTAAAACAATTCTTTAAGACTTCAGGTGCTATTCTTTCTGATAGCTTGGTACCGTCTGGTTTCTTCGCACACTTTTCTGTAGCAACCCTGTCTTCAGTAATCTCTTTGTAAGAGTGAACATGGAACAGCGCCATGTGCTTGAATCATAAGAAATAATTGTTCTTATAATTTGGAGCCCCAAATCTCTTCCTGTAGCCACAGTTTGTACAGATCTCCGGTTCACTTTTTAAAGGAGCCCTGATGGTACAGTTAGCGATGAATTGGGCTACTCACCAGCAGGTCAGTAGTCCAAACCACCAGCCAGGCCGTGGGGAATGGTGATGTTTCCTCCACTCATAAAGAGCTAGTAGTTTCACTTGCTGCCTGTGGACACCACAGAGGAGGTATCGTTAGGATCCCCCACAACCAGCACCACTTAGGTACAACTTCATGTCTAAGTTCGAGACTCATCAAGAGCCTCCACAGCTTTGGAAACACTTCATCAGAGGGTTGAGTTTTGAAACAACAGATGAGAGTCTATGGAGCCATTTTGAGCAGTTGAGGGTGGGGGGCACTCATGGACTGTGGTCATGAGAGATTCAAACACCAAAGCTCCAGAGACTTTGGGTTTGTCTCTTACTCTGATGTGGAAGAGGAGGACACAGTCATGAATGCAAGGCCACACAAAGCGGATGGAGGAGTTGTGGACCCAAACAAGACTGTCTCGTGTTGAGTGCAGGACTGCAACCCACGGGCTTGGCAGTTCAAATCCAGGAGCAAGGCTCCCACGACCACCAGAGGGCAGTGATGCCCACCCAAAAAAAGATTGTCTCACTAGAAGACTCAAAGACCAGGTGTCCATTTAAGCACAAAAAAGATCTTGATGTTTCACAGAAGTTTTAAAGAAGATACCTACGAGATTATTTTGAACAGCATGGAAAAAATGGGACTAATTGAAATCCTGGCTGATTGAGGCAATGGCAAGAAGAGAGACTTTGCTTTTGTGACTTTGGATGACCACAATTTGATAGATGAGATTACCATACTGTACCAAAGAAGTACCATACTGTAAAGTAAGGAAAGCCCTGTCAAAATAAGAGATGGTCTTTGCCTAGTCCAGCCAAAAAGGTCAAAGTAGTTCTGGAAATTGCAGTGGTGGTCCGGGAGGTAGTTTTGTTGGAAATGACATTGGTCAGGGCAGAAACTGAAGTGGCCATAGTGGCTTTGGTGGAGGTAGTAGATATGGGGCAGTGGGGATAGTTATCATGGGTTTGGTAATGGTGGAAGTAGTTTTGCAGGTGGCAGAAGCTACAATGATTTTGGCAATTATAACAATCAATTTTCCAGTCTGGGACCAATGAAGGAAGCAGGAGCCCTGGTCCTTACAGTAATGGACGTCAACACGGACAAATCATGAAAACAAGATGGTCATGGAGGTTCAAGCACTACCAGTAGTTATGGCAGTGGCAGAAGATTTCAATGATTACCAGGAAAGGAGAGCCAGAGAAGTGGGAGTGGAAGAGAAGCTACAGCAGTAGTTCTCAAGGTTCCTAATGCCACAACCCTTTAATACTGTTCCTCATGTTGTGTTCCCCCCATCATGAAATTATTTTCATTGCAACTTCATAACTCATTTTGCTACTGTTATGAATTGGGTGACTCCTGTGAATGGGTTGTTTGACCTTCAAAGGGGTCGTGACCCACAGGTTGAGAACCACGGAGCTACAGGTTACAGAAGGTTAGTGAACTCAGCCAAGAACATTGGTGGAAAGGTCTCCCTGCTACAAGAATGTGTGTTTCAGACAATACTGTGTGTATGGACAAAAGAACTTGAGGACTGGTCTTGTGAAATTGTCAAACAGGTCATGCTAGTTTTTATTCTTTGGACAATGTAAACCATTCCAACAAAGGTATTAATGTAATTTGGTTTTCATTTGTTTTGGCACCCATGCTGTTCAATGCTAAATGTATTAGTCTAATCATGATGCTGAATAAATGTCTTCTTTATAAAGAGCTTTAGTCTCCGAAAACTGGGGAGGGGCGCGGGGGGGGGGGGGAGGCGGTGCTACTGCATTTTACGAGGGTGCTATGAGTCAGAACTGACTTGATATCACTACATTTGAGTTTTCTGATTCACTTTAGAAGCATCCTTATTGTATGATGGCATTATAAATGCCCTGGGACATAAGGTAATTCTGTTGACAGTGTCATTTATTTAGCCAATGGCATAGACTTTAAAAACTGTTAAGAAAAATAAATTATACATGTATTGGCCAGCTTCAAATGCAACACGTGAATTATTGTACAGATTATAAACTCCTAAGCGCCTCTAGACAATCTACACAAAAATTGGGAGTGGGTGATAGGACAAAACTTTCAATAACACTCATCACAAAGGCAGAACCATGTCTACCAGAGGAATACAAATCCTAAAGCAAGGAAGTTTATTAAAATAGTAAATATATGGTAGCCCCAGGCCACAGTTCATTGAGCACAAAGCAAGAGATCTAAACCGAAGTTCAGCAAACCCCAATTCCATAACCTTGGGATAGCAGCCGTCTGCTGCTTCTCACACTAGGACGTTTCAGCCTTAAGTCCAAGGGAGTATGTTCAGTTTCATAAATGTGCTACAGGTGAGTGTATGTGTGCTATATATTTTGTCATCTGGAAAAAATAAATTAATAAAGATAATAGTGATTTCTGTTAGCATCCTAAAAAAGGAAATGTATATTCTAATGTTCAACAGGATGATTGTGCCCCAAATTGCCTTAGGATTAAAAGTCTTCAAGTTTGTTTTTTAAATAACGTGGCACTTCTTTTTTCATATATAGATATTCCTGATCAAGTTATAAGAGTTTTCAAAGCAGATCAACAAAGTTGCTACATCATCATCAGTAAAGACACTACAGCTAAAGAAGTAGTTTGTCATGCTGTTAATGAATTTGGCTTGACTGGTGCATCTGACACATACTCACTCTGTGAAGTTTCTGTTACTCCTGAGGGTGTCATAAAACAGAGAAGACTTCCCGACCAGTTCTCCAAGTTAGCTGACAGAATCCAGCTTAATGGAAGGTGAATATACTTAATAATAAATGTGTTGGTTTGTACCTATGCCCTTTTGATCCTATGTTAAAAAGGGTATTTATGTAGAAAGATCGTGTTGTAAGAGACCAAGTTCTGTAAAAGTAGATTAGGGTTTGGCTTCTTTTCCCCAGCTTTTCTTGCATCCCATAGTTACATAAATGGAACCTTAGAGAGTCAGCACTCATGACTACCCAACATGGGAGAAGGAAAGGCCAGACAGGCAGCTTGTTTAAATGTTTTAGCACACTTACTAAACCGAACTCTTCAAACCGTTGATATAAGTCTCCTTTTATAGATGAGGAAACTGACACATAAAATCAATCATATGTATCTTGGGTATGAATTTAGTGTAATAATATATAATTTTCTTTTTACTGTGTACAGTATTTACTTGACAAAGGACTTTGTAATTTTCAAAGTTCTTTTTCTAATTAATTGGTTTCCTTTTCCTGCATAGGAAATTTCCTAATACTGGAAAATTATTAAAAATTAAATGTGCTCTGAAAATCATGTAGATGTTATTTTAATAGTACGTTTGTTGTTACTGTTTTTTTTATCCTGGAAATTTTCTCTGAGGATAATCTTTATAGGGATTCCAGTTTACATATAGAAAGAGAAGCTTGGAAACCTTAAAATGCTGGGCTGTCACGGTCACCCTGCTGAGAGTAGATTTGCTCTGCTTTGCTGGTTGTGTGTGGGGGGTAAGCCGTGTACCTTTGGAGCTAATGTGCACAAATTCCCATCCCAGCTCTGACTCTGTGACCTGGAGAAAAGTCTTTAGCTGCTCTCTGCTTGAATTTTCTCATCCATAAGATTAGAATGGTAATTATAGACCATATCGCATAGGAATTTTATTAGGATTAAGGGTTAAGATTAAATAAGCATACTGTAAATGTTAGCTATAATTATTTTTTATTATCGCTAAAAGCGATTTTCAACACATTTATTACAATGCCTTAGACATGTGAACTTCTTAGAGGCAGGGCAAGAAAGGAGGGAGGTATCGTTTCTTGGCGGTTAGCAGCCAAATTCGTAAAACCCCCACCCAGTCACCAGGGCTCCTTTAAATATAGATGCACACAAGCTTAGATGCTGTACCAAGAGCTGGCCGTCCCCCCTATACAGCAGTTTTTACTCTCATGATCTATTTCACACGTGATTTATGAATCATTAAATTCACAGAATCATCAGCATAATTTTTACTCTTTAAAATAATTGACATCAGGCTGAGCCCAGGTGTCGTAGTGGTTGTGTGTGGTACTGCGGCCCACTGGGATGGAGGTTCAATTCCAGCAGCGGGCTCCACGGGAGCAAAGGCTGGGTCTCCTACTCCCACCACCAGAGGGCAGTGATGCCTAAAAAAAAAATAAATAATTGACATCAAATTATGGAGAAGCCCTTCTCATTTAAAATCTTAGCTTTCCATTGCATTTATAAGTGAATATTCTAACAGTTTAGATAATAAATTTTTTATGGTAAAATTAAAATTGATAATTTGTAACATTAATACGAAAAGTAATCTTATAAATGTGAAAATAGTTATAAACACAATTCTTCTTTTTTAAGGTATTATTTAAAGAATAACATGGAAACAGAAACGTTATGTTCTGATGAAGATGCTCAAGAATTAGTTAAGGAAAGCCAACTCTCCATGCTGCAGCTCAGTACGATCGAGGTGGCCACTCAGCTGTCCATGAGAGACTTTGATTTGTTTAGAAATATTGAGCCTACTGAATACATTGATGACCTTTTCAAGTTAGATTCCAAAACTGGAAATACTCACTTGAAAGAGTTTGAGGACATTGTAAACCAAGAAACATTTTGGGTTGCCGCAGAAATTTTAACGGAATCAAATCAACTCAAACGAATGAAGATTATTAAGCATTTTATTAAAATAGCACTTCATTGTCGAGAATGTAAGAACTTCAATTCTATGTTTGCAATAATAAGGTAAGTTTATTCAAAATAGGTTCCAAAAGCTGTGTGTGTGTTTGAATTGGGTATGAATTTGATTGTGTCTCTATGTTAATACCCAGAAGAAAGTTCATTTCCTATACTCATATTAATGCATTATCAGATATAAAATTGGGAATCACAGTACTGCCTATGCCAGAGTGTTGTGAAGATTCAATGGATTAGTATATTGGAAGCTTTGAAAGCATCCTGAGATTTTTCCCAAATTTTAATGTTTTCCTTTTTGTACTATTATAGTTTGATTTACTTTAAGTTTTTATCATTTGTAAATTGTGTAAACATTGCTTACAGTTGCCCCATCATTTTCATGAACAATGCAGTGCTGTCATTCTTCAGTTGGCTCAGGGTTGGACAGTATTTCTCCTGTGGTGCATAGGGTAGCCAGCGTTGGCGCTGACTTGTCCCAAAGACCCATGTATATGAAGATAAGCCCCAAAGTATTGCTATTTTAATTCCAGTTCATAAGTACACAAGTTTACTTCAATACATGCTTAACGATGCCTCTGAGCAGTGAATAGTTGCAGACACGTTCTCTCAGTAATACATTTGTCTTAGTCTCCTTAAAAAGAAAACCAACCTCACTGCCATCAATCACTACTGACTCAGAAGAAGCTTACAGAGCAAGGTAAAACTGCCCCTGTGAGTTTACCAGAGTAGAAGGCCCTGTCTCTCTCCCTCAGAGTTGCTGGTGTTCCGAACTACCTGCCTTTTGGATCACAGCTCATAAACACTGCTCCGCCAGGGCTCTCTGTAGTCATCTTAGGAGTCTCAAAACTGTGACAACCAGGAAGTCTGCTGGGCCAGTTACATTCAAGGTAAAGGTTAGCTGAGAGAGTAACTGGTTTTCAAGGACCTCGTTTAAGGAGAACCTTGATAGATTTTCTCAAGGGACACAGGAAAATCTTGGGCTTCAGAAGAAGTTTTAGGAAAATGGAAAATGGCACTGATGAGAAAAAAGGTCAAAAAGTTGCATCACAGAGTTCTCTTCCAGTACAACAACTTGCACCTGTTCATTCTTCAAAAATAGCAAAGGCGTCTTACAGGGATTACAATGGGAAACTCCCCGTCCACCCAGCAAGTGTGAGCCTACTCCTTCAGATTGTATTTTGTTCCTAGGACTCAAATGGCCATAGAGAAGAAGCAGAATTTGAGCCTTGCAAGAATGTTCAAATTGCCATGTTGCAATGTGGTATAAATCTTTTTTTTTTCTTTTGCATCACTGCCCTGGTGGGAGTAGGAAGCCCAGCCTTGCTCCTGGAGAGCTGCTGCTGGATTTGAACCGCCAACCCTGTTAGCCAACCGCTAACCCTGTGGGCCACAGTCCCACACACAGCCACTGCGCCACCGGGGCTCAGCCGTGGTGTAAATCTTAAGTGCAGAATTCTTCAGATAAAGCTTAGAGAGATGGAAATACCATTTCCAGACATACATAAATCCAGATGTACTATGTTATGTCAGGAAACAATAAGCTTGTGTTTTGATATTTTTGTAAATAAAGATTCTATGATTTTATAAATAGTTTTATACCTCGTCTTCCTTGGAGGAGTGTTGATTTGGTTTCATTGTTTTATATTTTCTTCAGGGATGCTAGTTAGGCAGATTTGATATCTTCTTTGCTTGTCTCCTATATGCATTAAGTTTTAAATTCTTTAAACTCTAATTCTTTAAAACTCTGATCACATCTGTTTGATTGCTTTTGTCAATCATTCCTTCCACATTCCTTAAATAGTGTTTTCAGCAGTTTGAGTTTTTCTTTTTTGGGGGGGCATCACTGCTCTCCGGCGGTGGGAGTAGGAGGCCCAGCCCCACTGCTGGAATTGAACCTCCGTCCCAGTGGGCCGCATCCCGCGCACAACCACTACGCCACCGGGGCTCAGCCCAGTTTGAGTTTTTCTTTATTTAGGTTCTGATTTGGCCCTCATTTCTGATGTTGTTTTTGTTCATTCCACTTCATTTATTTCCTAAGTTTTGCTATTTAAATTTTTATCAATTTTACTTAACATATCTTCCCAAAACTCATGCATTGTTACACTAAATAAATAAATTTCATAATTTATTTGAAGTCTTGACTGGAGAGTTGGTTACGCTGTTTTTATTCAGTTGTGGCACCATTTTGTGTCTTTAGGCATGTGCTTGTCTTTGAAGTAACTTATTATAGATCGATTGTTACTTCTTTTTGAAGGAGATGAGCTTCCCTACACCAGCCATTTTCAGGAGGTTCATATGAGAGAGAAATGAGAATGGTGTTCTTGGCTCTAAATGAGTATCTGAATTGTTTTACGCTTTCCTTTTCTTCAGTATATGCAGATTGGCAGCTAAATTTAAATTTACTTACTACTTCAGAGTTTCTCATTTTTGCCCTGTCCCACAGTCAAATTTCCAAAATGTATCGATTTAATCTTCCCTTTTACTCCTTGGTAAAGAACCTAAAGAATTGGGGTCCAGTCACTAAATAATTCCATCAGTCATGAGTCCCTGTTAATGTTCAGATTAAGGCATTGTTTGTTTTGCTCTCGGGGCAAGGTAAATGCTTTGGAGTATTGTGCTTTATCAGCTTTCATTGAGATCTTCCAACAGCATCATCTTCCATAGTCCTGTTTGACCTTGACTGCCACCTAAATTCCAAATACCAGAGACTGGACTCTTCAGCCTTGCCAAGGGAACCCCTTCATCTTTGAACCGCTATTTTGTTGTTTGGTACATGACCTCTTCTGTACTTGTTTGTTGTGGTTAAAAAGCAATTAGCAAAGCAACTTGCATTTGTATTTATTTTCTATTCCACACTTTGCCCTGCCACATGTTTTTCCTTTCATCACAATCCATTCCTTTCCAAAAAAAATAATAATAATAGATCTGTTGGAGATGTGTGGAAAAAAAATAAGTAAATAAAGTAAAGACTACACATAAACAGTTACAGGCAGGAAAGTAAACCTTCTGAAAGAAGTTCCGAAGACCACTACACCCTTCCACTCTACCACCTACTATCCATCATTCAATTATGTTTTATTTCCACCGTGTCTCCATGCGATGTTAGCTGTATTAGAGAAATTTGGTGATTGTACTTTTCTGACCTAAGAGATTCTCCTCCTATTCCAAGTCCTTTTTAAACATTGTGTTCTCGTCTTTGCAGTGGTTTGAACCTGGCACCTGTAGCACGCCTGAGAGGTACGTGGGAAAAGTTACCAAACAAGTATGAGAAGCACCTTCAAGATCTGCAAGACCTTTTTGATCCATCAAGAAACATGGCAAAGTATAGAAATATTCTTAGTAGTCAGAGCATGCAGCCTCCAATTATTCCTCTGTTCCCCGTTGTCAAGAAGGATATGACATTTCTACATGAAGGTAATTTAAAAATTAGTATGTTTAGCATCAGCTAGTTCTACAAAATTGTTATGTTTTTAAACATAATAATTACATATCCTAGATAAACACCTTTTAGGACTACTCCAAAAGCAAAGTTGTTAATGAGAACACATTTAAGTGTGTACCTTTTGCAAAGCAATCAAGGTAAAACAGCTTATACTGGGATCTGTCTTATAATTTTTGCTTTTGATAATGTTTCTTGAATGTTTCCTTTATTGAAGGACATGCAAAACAATGAATTAGAAACAAACACCCATAATTAACACCCAGCCTAGAAGCCCTGCTCACCTTCCTTTCCAATATACTACCCTTACCCTCTCCCCAAGGTAAATGTGCCCTGATTTCCAATATTTTGGTTTTGCCTGTTGTAGGGCAGCCTGGGTGACTACATAATTTTACTAGTTTTGGCAAATTCCAAGTCATTGTGTCTTCAAATATTTTGTTTGCTCTTTTATTTGCTCTCCATTAAAAACTCTGATTCTCACCTCTGTGAGACTTGACACTGCTCCCCTAACATCTGTCACTGATAAGTATAGGCTAGGTCCCCTCTGGATCGATTCTCTAGTCCCTTTGTTTCCTCTTGTATTTTAATCATGTCAGCTTTTATTTACATGTGTCTTATTGTTAACAAAGCAATGGATATTATCATTAAGATATTACAAAATTAGTAAGGTGTTGGAGATGATTCCATTCCTCCAGAGGGCACTAAAATGTGCTCTGGAAGGGCAACCTAGGGGTGGGAATAAGCTGTACTCACCTTAGTCCATTTTTAAATGTTGACATAATTGAACACGGGTATACATTGAGTTCATCCTTAGTTCTCGAAGGAAGCCCTTCAGGCCCTTGATCTCCAAAGCATTAAGGATTTAGCTCAACGTAAGCTGTTTTTCTCTCACCTAAGAAGGTTCAGAGGTCCTGCTTTGTTTTCTATTTTGTCCAGCTTTTTATTTGTTCTGAGTAGAAGAATTATTCTGAATTATAAAATATATTCTTCCAGTGTAATTTATTTTTTTAATAAGGACATGTTATTATTGACTTCAAACATTTTTTTCTAACATGTTCCCTCAAAACATTTTATTATTTGAGTACCTTGGTGATCAGTTTACTTTCAACCAGCATGGAAACCCTGAACAACTCATATGTCCAATATATACTCTTTGTCATTGAATTTATTCCACTTAATCCTAACCCTGTAGAACAGTTTAGAACTGCATCTCTGAGTTTCCTAGACTAGTAACTCTGTGGGACTCAAAACCCTCGTCTTTCTCCTGCAGAGTGATGGGTGATTCTGTAATTAGCAACCCCCTGTATAACCACTACACCACCAGGGTTTCTTCTAATTACGTAGCTGCTACTAACTGAGACAGAAAAAACTGTTTATGCTTCTGACTAGATGGTTCTCACACTTGGCTTCAGGGCTTTGGACTCCCATAATGGCAATTTAGGGCTGCTGTGGAGCTGAACTAGGATTACTGCTTAGTGTTAAAGATGCAGTTATGGGCAACCATCTTGACCTTTGAATGTGCAATTTTTTTAAATCGTTTTATTGGGGGCTCATGCAACTCTTATCACAATCCACACATGTATCCATTGTGTCAAGCACTTTTGTACATTTATTTCCCTCGGTCTCAAAACACTTGCTTTCTACTTGAGGCCCTGATATCCACTCCTTATTTTTCCCCTCCTTTTCCCTTACCCCCTCCCCCACGAACCCTTGATTATCTGTAAATTCCCATTATTTTGTCGTATCTTACACCCTCGGACATCTGTCTCCCTTCCCCCACTTCTCTGCTGTTCATCCCCCAGGGAGAGGGTTGTATGTAGATCCTTGCAATCTGTTCTCCCTTTCTATCCCACCTTCCCTCCACCTTTCCCTTATCCCCGTCTCACTCCTGGTCCTGAGGGGTTCTTCTGTCTTAGATTCCCTGTAGTTCCAGTTCCTATCTGTACCAGTGTACCTCCTCCAGTTCAGCTAGATTTGTAAGGTAGAATTGGGATCATGATAGTGGGGGGTGGGGGAAGCGTTTAAGAACTAGAGGAATGTTGGATGTTTCAGTGTTACCATACTGGAGCCTGACTGCCTCATCCCTTCCCCAAGCCTTCAGTGAGGGAATGTCCAGTTGCCTACAGATGGGTTTTGGATCCTCATTCTGCACCTACCCCACCCCCATTCACAATGATAAGATTTTTTTTTGGGGGGGGGGGGTCTTTGATGCCTGATAGCTGATCCCCTCAACACCTCGTGATCACCCAGGCTGCTGTGCTTCTTCCATGTGGGTTTTGCTTCTCAACTAGATGGGTGCTTGTTTATCTTCAAGCCTTTGGGGCCCCAGACTCTCTTTCCTTTGATAACCGGGCACCATCAGCTTTCTTTGCCACATTTGCTTGTCTTCAACGATCATGTCAGGACCGGCTGCTTGTTTATCTTCAAGGCTTTAAGACCCAAGACTATCTTTTGATAGCCAGGCACCATCAGCTCTCTTCACCACATTTGCTTATGTACCTGCCTTGTCCTCAGCAATCATGTTGGGAAGGTGAGCTTCTCAGACAGCCAAATTATTAGAACAAAGTAGAGCATGTAATTTTTGCTTTGTAGTTTAGTTTGAGTAAATCAACAAATAGGCTAAGTTTGGTTTCATACCTAATCTTTTGAAAGAAGAGTAGGCCATTTTTAAAGCTGCTTGAATTCTTTTCTTCGCAAACTAACAGAACATAAACACACTTTAATAGAACACGTGAACCACTAACTGCATTAGTGATTAAAGTCATCATTGTAAATTCACACACACTGAGAGGGGAAAGTGAATGGAGACTGAAGAGTGTTTTCCTAGGAGACAGCTGTCTCTCAGATGGGATCTCCAATGTCTTAAATATTGAGAACTTACTTAATCATTTATTTAATATTGTAAATCATGTACAATAAACTGTAAAGCATTTACTGTAAACTTACGTACTGGCTGGATTTAACTGATAGCCCATAGATCACGATTTGTTTTCAAGTGCTCTGCTCTTGCTGCTCTGTAGAGCAGATTCCAATCCTAATTTGCAAGTGGACTAGACTGGACGGTTAGGTGGCTGTCAGGGACTCTACATTTTATAGGTTTGCATTTTTTATCACGACATTCATAATACTCCCATAACAAACGGTCCCTCCCAGCATAGAGCTCATTTTCTGGGAGCAGACTTGAGGCAGTGCCACAGGACCAGGCAATATTTTGTTCTGTGGTACATAGGGTCACTATGGATCAGACCAGACTCCTGGGCACCTACCAATAACAATATAGATTTAGTAGTTCTTATAAATAAAAGTTAAAACTCGATAAGGTTTTGATCTGTGTCACCACAGGAAAACAGCTTGATTTCTGTGACTTTTGTATGTTGATGTTCTTTGTTATCATTAAGTCAGTTCCAATGAGAGCAACCCTACATACAGCCCTGTGTAAATAGATCAGCTGTGAGGATGGCTCCGGACCAGGCAGTGTTTTCTTGTATTGTACATAAGGTCTCCATGAATCAGTACAACAAAATTGTCCACTCCTATGCCATTTGCATAATCATCACTATGCTTAATCCCGTTGTTGCAGCCACTGTGTCAGTCCCTCTCATTGAGCAGGTGCCTGCTCATTTTTGCAGATCCTTTACCAAGCATAACATCCTTCTCCAGGGACTAGTCCCTCCTGACAACTCATCCAAAGTCTCTGAGACAGGTTTGGAGTTTTTTTTGGCATCACTGCCCTCTGGTGGTGGGAGTAGGAGGCCCAACCTTGCTGCTGGATTTGAACCTCCGTCCCAGTGGGCTGCAGTCCCGCGCACAACCACTACGCCACCGGGGCTCAGCCAAGACAGTTTTAACTGGCGTTTCTTAGGGACATTCAGGATGGACATTTAAGATAATTTATAGAGAGATATTTTAATGTTGGAGATTAAATAATTACATTTGTTTTATAGGAAACGACTCCAAAGTAGATGGCTTAGTAAACTTTGAGAAGCTCAGAATGATTGCCAAGGAAATTCGTCAAGTTGTTCGAATGACTTCTGCTAACATGGACCCAGCTATGATGTTCCGACAGAGGTATGGTATTGAAATATGTAAATGTGGTAAGGAGTGGCCTACAGATTGATTTCATAGTCATGTGTTTCTTGACCATCTAAGTCTATGGGAATTGCAGATGGTTTGTGTTCTTGGTCGCTGACCAGAAATCTGGAGCTGTATGTTCACCCAGAGGCATGTTAGAGGAGAGACCCTGCAGCGGCTTCTGAAAAGGCAGCCTTTGAAAGCCGCGTAAAGCAACTTTCCTTTGGCACACTCCAAGTTACCGTGACTATTCTTTCTGGACTTATAGAGTTTTTTATTCCTTAAAATACCAATGAATTTAAGCCTAAACAAATTGCTAATCTCTACTGTCCTTATGCTTTCATCTGGTTTCCAAACTAAACTGTGAAGTCCACACATGCCTGTTGCTTTCACAGAATATTTTTAAAGCACCATCTCTAACTAATTTATACTTCAGTCTTCTAAAAATCTAGTCCTTGTTCCCAAGCAATAGAGTGTTTGACATGTTGTCATGTGCCATTAAATCAACTGTAGGACAGACTAGAACTGCTCACCAGATGTCCTTGGGTTTAATCTTTACGAGAAGATTGCCAAGCGTTTTCTGTCGCAGAGGCAGTTAGTAGGTTCAAACTGCCAATCATTTTGTTAACTGTCAACTGTTAAAAGTTATGGCACTGGCATATAATTTAGCATTTAATTGATAATTGCATATTTAAAGATATTCCATTTTTAATAAAAGTGGTAAATATTATTTGTAACCTTATCTTTTAAATCTTTATTTAAAATTCATTTTTAATGTTATAAGAAAATCCATTGGCATTCAGTTGATTCCAACTCAGAGTGAGCATCTATGGAGTTTCTGAAACCATAAATCTTTATTGGAGCAGATCATTTCATCTTTTTCCAGCACAGGAATTGGTGTTTTTGAACTACCAGTCCTGTGGTTAACAACCCAAAGACTGTCCCACAATTACACACAAAAAAAAAGTTTTGTAAAATCCAAAAAATGTTGATTTGTTCTGTAATCAATAAAATCTTTAGAGTAAATAGACACTGGCATTTTAACTTGGGGGTTATTTGCCACTGTGCCTCTACATTTAGCTTCTATTATTAAGGGCTGTGAAAAAAATACTTGCAAAGACATACACAATTCCTATAGTTTAAAAATATATTCTCTGCTAGAAAAACCAATGCAAACTCACTGCCATCAAATTGATTCTATCAGACAGGATGCATCTGTCTCCATGGGTCTCCAAGACGGAGTCTTTACAGGAGCAGAAAACTTTATCCTTCTCCCTAGGGGGTGCTTTTAATTTCTTACTACTGATCTTCTGGTTAGCAACCCAAATTCTAACCTACCTGGGGCCCTATGCTAAGGAAAGAAAATATTTTATTCTTTAAAAGTCACAATTGGACTTCATGCAACCAAACTGTGTGTGTAAGGATCTTTGTTTTGTCGTTTTGTTTTCTTTTCACTCACTGTTCAGGAATATTTGTTTTTGTAAGTAGTTGATCTGATGGTTCCTCTAGTTCAGAGATCCTTAAAGTCTAGAGAACGGGATAGCCCTAGAGTTATCTTCTTTCATATCCATCTCACTTCTGCCACTTGAGAATCACTACACCTAACAAGAACTGTCATTGCTCAAGAGTCCGGAGGCAGAAACAGAACCAGTGACCAAAGCAAACCTGGAGGCAGGTTTCTTTGTTTCGGGTTATTGCACATCTAAAAGCTGTTCAGTGCCCCCCACCACCCCTGCTGTCTTACATATACCTCTATCCCCGCATATATATGTGACCAGCTTGGTCCCTAAAGAATGTGCACTTCTGACTCTGCCAGCCCAGTTGATAATGCATTAAGTACCAGCTACCCTCCAGAAAGGAGCAAAGAAAAAAAACTGATAAGGAAGTGAATAAAAGCCTTTGTTCCAGGGAGTGGATTGTGCTGAGTAGAATAAGGGAAAACTAAAGTATTTATAAGGTTCAGATTACAGTGAGCCTTTCCCAAATCAATTTTACCAGCCAGTAAAGAAATGCAGTGTACTTTCTTTGAGCAAATAATTGTTCATTTCTGTGACATGTTTTAACTAGTGTGGCCTCAATCCAAAAGAATTCAAACTCACTGCCATTGAGTCCATTTTTAACTCCGAGCAACCCCTCACAAGGTTTCAGAGATTTTGGCCAACTTTAGAGGAGCAGCCAGCCTCATCTTGCTCCCACACAGAGAGCTGCTGGTGCTAACTGACCTTTCAGTTAGCATTCAACATTCAGCAGCGCCCCATGGCTCCTGACCACGGACAAAGTATTCCCTTTTATTTTAATTTAATCCATTTGCTGACTAGAGACTGTAGCAACTATTTTATTAAGAGGTACACTTCAGGAAAAAAAAACATTGATGGCATATTTTTTATTTACACTTTAGATTTGTTCACAGTTTCTTATAGAATACATTGGCAGAGAAATTTCTGAATTTCAAAATAAAATTATACATTTTAATGTTCCTTATAATTTCACCATACCACTGACATGAGTGACTTTAGATATTTTCAGTGGGGAAAGCTCATTTCCTTTCCTTTAAAGTTTTCTTTCCTAAGAACTTTGTAGTAAGTTAATGTTTGTTTTGAGTTTTTCCTCTAATGTGATTGGTCCAAAACATATTTTTCTTAATATTTCCTAGGGGCTCTAGCTCACATCTGAATGCATCTTCCTTCCTCTGGCACCATCACCACCCTGCATTCCATTAAAGTCATTTTACTGTTAAGTTCCAACCTTATCCTAGTGAAATGTTTCTGGTCTCTTCTGCCTGCATAGTCTCTCTGACTTTCACCTGTTGTCTTTTTCCTGTGCTTTCCTGTTCAAACACATGCTTCAATGTTTGTGGCTCTTGCTTACAGGAAGAAGAGGTGGCGGAGTCTGGGGTAAGTGTAGAAATGAACGCGACTGGAATGAAAGTTGTGCAACTCTTAACATATGCTGCATCCTCTTCATTAATGCACGCACCAAAACAGCATGCGTTCTGTTAACCCTGCCAGCCGACATTGCTGACTAACCAGAGAAGTACTGACAGAGCTAGCCTTTACTTTTCTTTTCCTGTCTTTTAACTTTTCCATTTTTGATGTCCCATGACTCCCTTCTGGATTTTAATTTAGCCGTATCAATTAAGTAATGATGATGATAGTGAATATTTCTTTTGTCCTTGCTATATGCCAGGAACTGTTCTAAGTACTTTAAACAAATGAGTTTATTTAATTCTCCAGCCCCCCTACAATCAGACCAAACTCGCCGCCATCAAGTTTGTGCTGTCTCACAGCAACTCCCGGGGGTTTCCGAGACAAACCATGTGCAGGTGTAGGAACCCCAGGCTTTCTCCCATGAAGCTGCAGCCCAACAAGGCACAACTCCCTCCAGGGCTCCTCCACCATACCAAGGAAGTGCTAGTATGAGTCCTATTAGCATTTGGGAAAGAGAATTTCCCAAAGTCTTAAATCTCAAACCTGAATTTAAGCCATTTTCTTTTCTTAGATGTAAATATATAAAAATCAATGGGAGGTGTGTTGCACTTTGCATCAGTTTATTAAGAGAACTTTTATATGGAGTTCAGAAATAATTGAACTCGAAAATCCTCAGATCCTCTGATAAAACCAGACTTACCAGGTTATTTAAATTTTGTGTGAAATTCTACCTTGAAATAAAACTTAAAACTCCCATGGGTTTTTTTGCAACAGTGATAGAATTAAAAACTGCTGTCTTTTCAAGTAGATTCAGGTCTCTGCTCAAATTTAACTACATATCTAAGAGTCATAAAATGTTACAAATTCTAGAACTCATCTAATTAGTGTTTTCATTTTTAGATGAAAAAGGAGGCCCAGAAATGAGATAGTTTTGTTTTTGTTTCTTGTGTGTGTGAGCCACTTTCTGTGCGTTACTTTAACTGAGTCTTGTCTTTTGTGTGTGTGTGTGTGTGATCTTGTTTTTTGTTAAAGCAAGGTGAACATGACTCTCCTTCTCTCCTGCTTCCTCCTGATGTGTAATTCGCATATGTTTTTATCTTCATGCACCTTTGTGTCTTGATAGAAATTGCTATCTGTCATTACCTTGTAATTGAACTATATACTTCAGTGAGCACTTGGGGGGGGGTAAATGACATACTAATAACATTCTCTATTCGTTCAACTTTAGAATCATGTGATGCTCGTGGCATTAAATATTTCTGTTCTTAGGTCTGAGCATTTTCTCTCAGGAATAACTTAAACAATATTTCATTATCACTTATCATAATGTTTTTACCACCTAACAAGCTAATATAGATTTGTAAATATCCGCTTATTTTAGTTATCAATTTTTGAAAAAATCATTAAACACTTACTGTAATTTGGTCTTATATGTTGGATCTTGGTTTGACTGTATTTCTTTGCATCCAAGGCATCATTGTTGGGTATACTATTTTATGAACCTCTAAAATAAAATCACTACACTGGTTATCATCACTAAGAATTCATTGACTTACTGAAAGAAACTTGGAGGTTTTTATCCTGTAACACCTGTGCACAAATAAAAAATAAAACCAAGTAAATTAATTAAGAATTTCTAAAACTCCTTTATATGCAGAATCTGAATCATTTCTAACGTCATCGTTTGTTTTTATCCTTCATGTGTACGAGTATTGCCTACAGGCTTATTGTGATCATAATGAAACCTTTCTTAAAACAAGCTATAAAAACACTAGAACCCCTGGTGTTGGGCTCTGAGACTGGCTTCCCAAATACTCTGGGAATATTGTTCAACTAGTCAGATTCAATCATTCGGTTGCTGGAGCTTAAAATAGTTATTCATTAACATCGTTGAATATAAGCAGGGACAAAAACATCTCTGCTTCTATCTGACCAATAGCAACTGGAAGTTGTATCTTCTGTATAACTGTGAGGTGTATCCCTATTTCAGAGAACTTAAAATATGAAAGGAAAAGTACCTTTCAGCAAAGTTTTTCTTAATTTCTTTTTTGTTTGTTTGTTTGTTTTTTTGTGGGCATCACTGCCTCTGGTGGTCCTGGGCGCTACCCAGCTGCGGCTGGATTTGAACCGCCAAGCCCATGGGCTGCAGTTCCACCCTCAACCACTTACGCCACCGGGGCTCAGCCCTTTTCTTAATTTCTTATGGAAGGAGTTGGATTTGGAGTGGTTATGAAACTGGATATGTGAGCAGTGAAGAAACCGTTGAATACCTGTGGTCTATGTATAATTAGAACATTTTGTATATTGTGGTTCATTTCAAAAACTCATAGATAGATGTATTGTTTTTGAATGATTGTCATGACAGCTGCCTTTAAAATTAAAATTCTCCAAGAGCCTTGCAAAGACTGGCTTTGTTAGAAAAGGCAAACAGCATTCCAGTTCCTATTTCCTCCTGACTGTCCATGGAGCTATTGTAGAAGGATGTTTGTCAAGGAGAGTAGAGTTGAATAAAGCTGTGCCTTGTTTGAATTTGCGAATTTCCACCTAGCCAGCAGTTCTGCCCTACATATTCAGAGGGATTACTAAAGAGAGGCCCCAGATACCTAATCCCAGTAACACCTTCCCATTCTGTATGCCACTGGAACCATGGGACAGTTTAGCTGAATTTCTAATCTCGGATAATACTTAGTTCAATGCGAGTGCTATTGTGTTTCACTACTAGTATCTTACTATTTATTCCCTTTGAGATTGAGCCAAAATCTAGTTGTTGATAAACTTGACCAGCATTCTCAGAACAGGCCTGCTCTAGACAGGAATGGTGATGGCAATAGCATGTCCACGCAGGCTCGGGCACGGGCTCCTGCGTGTGGATGGCCTCCAGGCTAGCAGATGTGTACTTGTTCCATTGGTTCTATAGGCACAAGCACAGATCTTAACAAAATATGCTCAGAATGGGGGTGGGGTTGTCATCTTATTCTTTTGAATTCTGCACTTTGCCAAATCTTGTTCTTAATTCAAAACATTGCCATGTGTGTCAAATTACTTTGCATTAATGCTTTTATCTTTTAACTTATTTGCATCAGCATGCAATAGCATTAACAGAACAAAAGTCTTTTGCTCTTGAGTGTGCCCCATTTTCAAGGTTACAACCCCTTTATTGAGATCTCCATCTTCTGACAGGTCACTGAGTCAAGGTAGCACAAACTCAAACATGCTGGATGTTCAGGGAGGCGCTCATAAAAAACGGGCTCGCCGCAGCTCTCTGCTGAACGCCAAGAAGCTCTACGAGGATGCGCAGATGGCAAGGAAAGTGAAGCAGTATCTGTCCAGTCTGGATGTAGAGACAGACGAGGAGAAGTTCCAGATGATGTCTTTGCAGTGGGAGCCTGCGTACGGCACCTGTGAGTATCAGCCTCTGCGTTCACACTTGTGTGACATGTAAAAGGCAGCAGCAGAGTGGTTTATTTCTCTAGAATTATGTGCTACGCTCCCCAAAAATTGTTTATTCACAAAAGATTACTGACATGTCCCTCAGCGCCTAGTTATTCTGTTTAAAAGATACTCAATCTACTCCATTCCTGATGATCACCATCAAGGAAGAAAAAAAGGGATAGGTAGTTGATGGTTGAAACCAGCAGACAGCATTCTTCTTTTAAAATTCTTATAACATTTGGAACATTTTTAAGTTTTTCTGTTTGAAAATTTTACCTTTGTTTTTAAATGAGTAAATGTACATAAAGTATTTTTTGTTTTAGATATCTGATTTTCTTTGTTCTCTTAAGTCTGATTTGGGATATTCAGTATCACACAGACTTCTTTTATGCTTTGCTCTGGGTTAAAATTATGAGACTCAGTATTACAGGTCTTTTAGAATTTGTCTAGCAGGTTTTCTGGGTTTTTTTCCCGAAAACCCCCTCCCCCCGCCCCAAAAAAAAAAAACCACCAGTTCCTGTCTAGTCACTGCAGGTTGTGAGAATTTCAGGAGGGCTCCCTAAAGGTTGTTAAGAAATTATCTGAACGATGACCAGGGCAGCTTTCTGGTGAAGGGAATGATTGAAAGCTGATTTAAAAAAAAAAAAGAAAGAAAGAAAGCTGATTTAACAGAAACCCAGAGATTGGGAGAAGGGGAGTATATGGTTAAAGAAGGCAGGCTGGGGCTGAGCCCCGGTGTCGTAGTGGTTGTGCGCGGGACTGCGGCCCACTGGAATGAAGGTTCAATTCCAGCAGTGGCTCCACGGAGCAAAGGCTGGGCCTCCTGCTCCCACCACCAGAGGGCAATGAAGCCCCGCCAAAATTTTTTTTTTTTAAAGGAAGGCAGGTTGATGGTAGGTCCTGCAGGGCTGTATAGACCTTGTTGATAGACATTGTGTCTTCATCCTGAGAGCAGTGGTCAGTGTCTGAAGGTTTGTGAAGGGTATGAGGAGAAGAGAGCTGTTGGGATTAGCGTTAGATGGAGAGCAGCTTGAAGTAGTGTAGGTGAGAGGATCTTAGCTCGGCCTTGAGAGTGGCAGTGGGGATGGAGATAATTAACCTAGTAGAGACCAGAATTATTTAGAAAATTGAATTAATAGATTTTTCTATAAAATTTTAGAGGCAGCATTTTGTAATATTTAAGTAAGATTACTTTTGATAAGTTATATTTTATGTTAAAATAGATGAAATCTGTGTTGTCTTTTTAAATAGATGGTTTTAAAGTAAGCATTTGTTACTGGCAGTAGTAATAACTTCTTTCAGGTCCCCCCCCCCAAAAAAAAAAGTACAGAATCACCTATTTCTTACTCTTTCCTATTAGTGACCAAGAATTTAAGTGAGAAAAGATCAGCCAAATCATCAGAAATGTCTCCATTGCCTATGCGATCAGCTGGCCAAATAGCCAAAGCTCACCTGCATCAGCCCCACAGAGTAAGCCAGGTGCTCCAGGTGCCAGCTGTTAATTTGCACCCCCTCAGGAAGAAGGGCCAAACAAAAGAGCCTGTCACACTGAGTGAGTATTCACCATCATTCACAGTCATTAAATTGAAATTTCCAGAGAAATTAGCTTGAAAAGTAATCATAACTGTAAATACTCAGGTGATCAGCTATTGTAGTTTATGTAATGTCGATCATCATTTCATGAATCAAAACTATTCTTTTTGTGTGTGGATGTTTGATGGATTTATACATTTCTTAAATGAAACATTGAAATTCCTCTAATTCTAAAATCTTTGTACCAGAAAATGTGCAGGGATACATCTTAGAACTTAGTACATTTAAAAGCTTGAAGAACCTTTTATCAGATAACCAATGCAGATACTTCCCATAAAAACTGAGATTAAAGATACAAAAAATTATTGTATGTTGTTTTTTAATAACCACTCCAGGGATCTCTGTGTATGTGATGAATATTTCTCCAAAACTTCACTCTTTCCCCCTTACTCTGTTATGAAGAACTTATCCAAATTACTTTGTTTTAATAGTATGACTCTTTTAGCTTTTTGAGTGGGAGCATGGTTAGATCTGGTTCTGTGAATTATACATATAGAATCTGTTGCATTTCATTTTCTTTCTTTGTGTGTGTGTGTGTGTGTGTGTGTGTGTGGCATCACTGCCCTGGTGGGAGTAGGAAGCCCAGCCTTGCTCCTGGAGAGCTGCTGCTGGATTTGAACCGTCAACTCTGTGGGCAGCAGTCCCGCACACAACCACTGCGCCACCAGGGCTCAGCCCCTGATTTTATTTTCTTTTGAGATACAAAGTTGAATAAGGATTGCCCCTCTTTTGCTGGATTATCACTCTGGTGATATGGACACTTACAGAAACATAGCTTCAGTGTAATGTGTTTTACATTGTTCCTGAACATAAGACTCTGAGGAATAGGGAAGAACAAAGGAGAAAGTCTTCCTAGACCTTTCAGCCTAGAAAGGGATTAGGGTGAAAGTAACTCAGAATCCAGACCCTGCGTGCTGCCCACGGTTAACGTGCTTGACTGCCAATCAAAAGGCTAGAGGCACTCCAAAAAGGCCCAGTGAGTTAACTTCTAAAATGTCAGCCTTTGAAATTGCTGTGGCACACACTTTTCGGACACACCCGGGGCTGCCATGAGGCAGAAACCATTGGATCACAACGGGCAAAGGGTCCCAGCAAATTGCTTCAGACAGAAGAAACAACCCGGCATCGTCAGGGAGCTGCGTGCAATCTGCCGCTTACGAGTGCAGCGCCATCGGCAGTGTTGAGAGGCAATGATGGTAGCTAACACAGAGCACGGACGGAGTGCCAGCCGCTCAGTGCTCTGAAGTCATGTACTAACCCTGCACCACGCGTGGTATGGCCTCATTCTGCAGAGGTGCAACTGTTAGTGGACTCTGGGCCCACCTCCAGCTACTGCGCAGCCTCCCCGCATGAAGCGCAGGGAAGGGTATAGCATGCAAAAAGTAAAGCTGTCGGCAGGAACCAATGAAGAAACTTCAGCAAGAGAAGATTATAGTCCAACTTTAGAGGACGCTAACAAATGTGCTTTACACAATGGATGGATTGGGATGAGATGTACAAGCGACCAGTAAAATGATTTCATTAAAAAAGAAGGAAAGACTCTAGCGCATACATGGAAAGTTGATAGGACAGTTAGTTATCAGTTGGGCCTGGGGGGCTGGGTTAGTTTTGTGGCTGTGAAAACAAAGACAGAGTCGGATGCCAAAGTTGGTGGTATTCAAAGTATGGCACTTAATTTCTTGACATATATAGAAAAAAATGAAGGCAGACTTCACACGCGGCGAAAGTTGACACATCATTTGCTCACGGTGGGAAGGGGAAGAATGTGACTTGTATGAGGTGGCCCTCCTCTTCCCTTCTATTGTAATATGTCTCCTGCTTATGGAACCAAGATGTGAAAATGGCATTTAATGGTGAGGTTGTTGGAGTACACGACGATTCAGACTCTCCAGTGTCGGGGACCACTTGTGACTAGACTTGTTACTCGTCCACGCTGTCCTTTTATTACTTGTCGAGAACAGTGTCAGAAGCTCATTGACATTTCCTAGAGAAGACAGCCTCATGTAAAACTGTCTGTGTACTGAAATCTGTTAAGCTTTGTGACACAGGGCCAGCTGTTGGACAAGGGATTAGACTGGACTTTGGCCAAATGTTTCCAGTGGGCTCCATACTCTTTTTCTATAAATTCATTATTCTTTCTGTTGTTTACTTCTCTCCTGTAGTGTGAATGTGTGAATGTAGTGCTCTTGAGAAGGGCTGGACTGACAGCCCTGCAGCCTCTTCTGTCTGCCCACAGAGCAGATGCTGCACAGGTAGTTACAGTGCCAACATCCCACACTGCCCCGACCACATGCCTCACCCTGACTTGGAGAGGCCACCTCTAGAGGGGAGAGGAGTTTGACCCCATTCTTCTCTATTCCGACATTCAACAAACATGTCAATTGCGGGAGGTGGGGCACTGTACTCCGAATGTAAAATTGATTTCCCTTATGCCACAAGACAATAAAAAAAAAACCCTATTATAATTTGGTTTGTGCTGAATTTGATTAAACAACCTAGAGGTGAGAATCTCTGTGTGCCATTACCCAGTCATTTGGCCCCCATTTGTCATTTACACATTTCAATTTACTGCACATCATGGCTTTAGTTATGGAGTCATTTAGGCAACTGGGAACATTATAGTTGCAAAACGATCATTACTTACTTGTTTTGCTTTATTTTTAGGTACAAGTTTACCTCCAAAAATCATAGGAGCGAGTGAAGAAGCCAGTAGTCGGAAGCATGCTGAAGACACTATTTCTGTGGCCTCCTCCCTGCATTCTAGCCCCCCAGCTTCTCCTCAAGGTTCCCATCGCAGAGGTAAGCTAGTCGAGCTCTCCCGGAAAACGCTGTTCAGCACATAGTTTGCCTTTTAATGCACAGCAGTAATGGGAAGTGTTAAAATAATTCCTAACTTTTTAAAATTTTCATATTTTGCTTTGAATTACAGGCAGTTGCCAGGTTATGAATGCCCAGCGTAGTACTCCCCACAGTTATGAACCAGTGCCGTAGAAGACACTGTGTTAAAGATCCGAAGTACATAACGTGGCTCATAGTCACAGGTGCTGCTTTGCAACGCACGTCAGAGCATTATTATTTTTACTGTATTACATTAACAATGTTTTTTAAGATACTGACATGTCTCTAATGTTTTTAATGCTTACAAAAGTACATTCATTATAAGCTATCTCATGTCAAGCATTTAACTGGTGATTAATACAAACTGCACCTATGTTTCAGCTGACTTGCAAATTTGACTTAAAGACAGACTTAGAAGGGAAACTCATTCATAATCCAGTGACTACCTGTATTCAGATATGCTCTGGGATTTATGTATCATATAATGAGAATGGTGATACTCAAAGTAGAGACTTCTTGACATGTAGTTAAAAATGAAGGCAGACTTCACAGTTGTTTTGTCCTATGCAGATTCTTAATGTCAGCATAATTTGATTTTCTAAAATTCAAATATTTTTATGGAGTTTTACAAAGAAAAATCTCTACAAGAAATTGTTTTTAACAAACTGTAAGCTTTAGGGGAAAGTAGATAAGTGTATACATTAGTAATGGAATATTACCTTTTTTAAATTGAAGCTGAAAGTGATGTACATCCTTATGGATTTTTATATTTATACTAAACCTCCTACAGTTTTCCCATAATGCAAAGTGAGGCTATGTAATTTGCCCTTAGTTGTAGATGTAGCGTGTCAGCTACACATACAGCCTCTCAGTAAGGTTTCTAATGCTCACTCGAATTCAGCTCTGAGTTATCTGTACACTGCGGGGATCTAGACTCCTCCTTTGTCGTCTATTTTTACAGATACAAGAGAACTGCATTATTAAATAATAGCACCCAGTATATTACTGGGTCTGAGAGGAGTCCCGCTTATGAATTCTAGTCGGAGCGAGAAGCTTTCAGAGCTTGCCTCCGGGCCTGTGTCCTGCCTTTCATCGGAGCCTTGAGAGAGCTCTCCTCATTTTGCACCTAAGGGGTATCAACATCAGACCTGAGTCTTAATCCTGCCTCTGTCCCTCAGCAACTCTTGGCAGCTTTCTCATATGGTCAGCTTTCCTGTCAGAGGGAAATAAAAAATACGACCGATCTTAGAGGCCTCACACAGAATCTAGAAGGTAATGTTTCTGGAGCCTGATGTTACTAAATTGGAGTATCGCCTCTTTCCTGATGCCACCTGAAAGGCAACATACCTTCAGGACTCAGCGGCCCCTCCTTCATTTTACGAAGCTGAAACAAGCCGCAAGTTACCCTCTCACTCTGGTTTTACTAAGAAAAACTTGGGAAAACCAAGTAAGACATGGGAATAGTATACAGGAAACTCCCAGCTTACAAGATTCTATTTTGAAAACTCTCTTGTAAGTTGGTTGTAATATAAGTCAAATGTCTCTTCTCCCTCTCCCTCCCCCCCCCACACACGCTTTTTAAGTTCTCATAGCCTGCTGTACTGCAGGATTTTGAACGGTGTGTCATAAAATTGAACATCTGGGAGTGAACGTCGGAAGCTGATGCTATAAGCAAATCACCCACTGCAACAGTGTACGTCATTCATGTTACTAACACTCAGATGTACCAAAAGCCAGGCTTTCATTCCTAAATGGGGTTCTTCACATGTGCATCATTAAATCGGAGAGTGCCTGGGTGTTGTAGCTCATATATGGTTAATGGGTCACACCGATCTGTTTCCTCACTTGTCCGTGGGATCCTGCCCTCATAGTGCCTCGGATGAGATTTCAAGGAGGGGGACAGTCAGACAGATGGTCCAAATGAAGAGCAATAGTACGCTTCCACTACCTTGTATCCTCGTCTCCTTGGGAGGCTACTATCGACATTTATCTAACCAGGAAACTGGTTTAGTCTGAGCTGGTTTATAAGACCTCAGTATGACTTGTGGGGAAGAGGCAGGAAGAACAGAAGATCTATTCACAACAGTAAATTCATTTTCACCACTGTAATAGTCATTTTTCTGGAGTCCCTTTCATTGTGTGGTGAACGACTGACCTTGGCATTTATAGATTTAGAGATTTCATACCATAGTCATGTTTAGAAGCTTGAAGACATTTTTCATCTTCAAAGCTGTTTTTAACTGTCAGATACGTTCTAACAAGATGACAACCAAATATATGTTCTCTTTATTTTCATTGAAAGTTGTCACCAGTAAGCTGTGATTGAAAGGGAATGTTCTCGTCACATGGAGCATGTTATCAGCATCGGCTCCACGCTCTTCCTAGAGTTCACACTTAGCTCTTTGTCCCCAACGGTTAAAATAAGCCAGTCTCCCTGCACTCATCTTCCCAAGGGCAGCAGGTGCCCAGCCTCCACCCTGTGCTTTATAAACACATTCTAGATATGCTGCTTATATATCCTACTTGGTCTTATCTTTTTCTTGGTAAAATCTGCCTGAAAAGCCTGGAGTTAGATCAGAGAGGTAAATCTGGTCGTATGAAACACTTGGTATTTTTCCGTATTTTTACTAATTTCCATGTGCTTTTGAAGTTTTTATTAACGTCTTATTTTGGTCAAAGGTGAATCGTTTTTCTTTGTTCTGTCTTGCAATGACTATTGTTTATGCTATATTGTAGACGCTCCACTTAAAGATATTTTGCTAGAGTTCAACTTTTTAGACATTGTCAAGATGTTCAGAGTTTTAATTAGTAAAATGTTATATAAGCCAGACTAATTGTGATTCATTGGAAAGAACTGACTGACCATGTCAGGGTTTTTGCATCTCTCCCTCCAGTTGGCAGTGTCCTATCTGATCACAGCATCCTGCTGCGCCTCTCCGGGGTCTCCTCGTCCCCTCCCCGGGAGTCCAGCCCCACCATCAGTGGCCAGAGCTGCCCCGGAATAGGTGGGGTTTACTTGCAAAAGAAAATTCTCCAGATTACCAGGAGCACAGCCAAAAGAACAGACAGGACCGAGCCGGCCACTGAGGAGACTAGAGACAGGACAAGTTGTGAGAACCCAGCCAGGAAAAGAATGGCATCCCCGTTTAGAAGATTTAGGGAAAGAACTCTGTCAAGGGAGAGACTAGCCAACAGCCAAAAAGAGGACGCAGATCACCATCGAGCACCAGAAAGCTGTGAGAAAGTGAAGGATGTGGGAAGCAACATCAAAGATGAGAAAGGCAGTGGCATCTTCAAGCCGAATAGCCAAAGCCACAGTAACACTTTAAACTGCTTCCACACCAGATTCAAGTCTAAAAGGAGAAAGACGCTGTGAACTGAGTGCCTTATTTAATTTAGTGTGAAGTTTGTTTTCCGTTATTCATGTAGAGGAAAGATGCTGTGAACAAAGTTCCTTATTTAATTTTAGTGTTAAATTTGTTTTCCGTTATTCATGTAAATGTAGCTTATAAATTAAGTTGTCTGCCAAAGCCAAGGCAAACAACTTAGTAAAATACTATTTATGAGTGTTTTATGATGAGTATTACATTACGGGTCCTCTGGCAGCAAAGTAAATACTGCTTTAAAGTGCCTTATTTGTATCAAGTTATTTTGCTACTGTATTAAGTTAGTAAAGTTTATTCTGCTGTCTTCTGTAGTTGGCTTTATTTCTTCTTGGTGGCAGGTGAGTCTGTGAGTGAGTGACGAAAGGAGAAAAGGCCTGTCGAAGCCAGTGTGCACTTTCACCATAAACTCCCAAGCATGAAAAACAAGAACAACTCCTGAGAACGATCTGGTCAGAGTCGTTTACTCGGAGATTTTGATTGCTCTCTTGTCCCTCTACTTTGTAAACAGAAGGAAAAAGAAGTATTTTGAGAGGCGACAAAATGCCTCTCGTCAAACCACTTCGCCTCTTTTTGGGGGCCACGTGTTTCTGATGAGGGAGAAGGGAGTCTAAAACAGCAGCTCACCATGCGCTGGGTAGCTTACTTACAAATGCAGTCAGGGTGCCCTGCCCAGACCTTGTCATCTGAATGGCTAGAAACAGGCCCAGGAAGCTGTCTTTTAATAAACTTTCCAGGTGATTATTTGAATTGATTATATTGGAAAATATACTGATGTATCAGATAGAGGGATGAAAATTTTTTTGATCATTTTACTGGGGACTCATACAGCTCTTAACACAATCCATACATTCATCCATTGTGTCAAGCACATTTGTATATTTATTGCCATCATTTTAAAATTTTTTCTATTTGAGCCTTTGGTGTCTGCTCATCCCCCCTCCCCCTCCTTCATGAACCCTTGATAATTTCTTAAAAATTTTTCTATGTCTTAACATTAACCATTGTCAGTGATCTATATATAACTGATCACAGTGATCTACATATAACCTCCTCCCAGGGGGACAGACAACAGAAAAGTGGGTGAAGTGAGACATCAGTCCGTATAAGACATGGAAATTTTTTTATTTGAGAATATTTCCCTTCCCCCCCCCCCCAGTAAAAAGCTTTTTAAAAAGAAGTCAAGGGACTTCACGTTTAGTTGCTTCAGAAACACCAGATGCCCACCCCAGAGGTACAACAGCATCAGAAAATATTCTTTGTAAACATATATTAGATATGCTATTTATAGATCCTATTTGGTTTTTAACTTTTTCTTAGTAAAATCTGCCTTAAGATTGTAGGCAAGGGCTGAGCCCCGGTGGCGTGGTGGTTGTGCGCGGGACTGCGGCCCACTGGGATGGAGGTTCAATTCCAGCAGTGGGGCTGGGCCTCCTACTCCCACCACTGGAGAGCAGTGATGCCCCAAAAACCAAAAAAAAAAAAAAAGATTGTAGGCAATTTCCTTTTCGTGGGACTGTGAAAGTGATCAGTTCATGAAGGGTCCTGAGAAATAGCCATGATCCCAGGTTCAGAGCCCTGGAATAGGAGTCAGAAGGCTGGCTGGACTGATGAGGAAAGGCCAAGAAGGTCATTGGATCTTAGATGGTTGGTGTCCTGGTCAGCTTCTGTGGGAAGAAGCTACCGTGGCAGGCACGTGCTGTCAAGTCGGGCCTCCTGCTAGTAGCCTTGTGACCTGGCCCCACACTGGGCGGTCCTCACTCACGCTTGTTGTTTGATTGGAGCCCATGGGGGCAGCCACCGTGTCAGTCCAGCTCACTCAGGGTCATTCCTGTTCTTCACTGACCCTGGATTTTAGCAAACTTGGTGTCCTCCGGGAACTGGTTCCTCCTGCACACATCCAGAAGAGAGGAGAGAAAGTCTTAAAATCCTCAGTTCTATTGTGCGCGGTACTGCGGCCCACTGGGATGGAGGTTCTATTCCAGCTCCATGGAGCAAAGGCTGGGCCTCCTACTCCCACCACCTGAGGGCAGTGATGCCAAAAAAAAAAAATCCTTAATTCTAAAGAGCATTCTTTTTTTGGGGGGGGCATCACTGCCCTCGGGTGGTGGGAGTAGGAGGCCCAGCCTTTGCTCCGTGGAGCTGGAATCGAACCTCCGTCCCAGTGGGCCGCAGTCCCGTGCACCACCACTACGCCCCCGGGGCTCAGCCCCTAAAGAGCATTCTTTAGAACTGTACTTCCCACATAAATCTGTTGGCTCTTCTGGCCGTCCGTATATTCACTGCCTTTCATCACCACAAATCGGCTGCGAAGGTCAGCGGTTCGAAACTCCCAGCTGCACTGTGGGAGGGGGAAGGGGCTTTCAACTCCCATCAAGAGTCACAGGCTCAGAATCTCCCTTGAGCAGTGCTGCCCCTTAGGGTTGGTATGGGGCAGCATCAACTCCATGCCTGTGAGGCTGGCGAGGTTTCCCCAACAGTAATACAGAGGCAATAATTCTCCTTCAGCCTTCCTTATTCATTGTCCAGTTTATGCATAATTAGGAGGAAATAAAAATATCATGGCTTGTGTCAGGCCACCCTTGGCCCGCAAGGTGACAGCTTTGCTTTTTAACACTTTGAATGGGTCGTGCGCAGCAGTTTTGCTCAGTGCAGTATCATTTGATTTCTTGACTACTATTTTCATGGGCGTTGATCGTGGACCCAGGCAAAATTAAAGCCTCGACAACACTGGGTTTTTTGGTTTGGTCATGCAGATTTTTATTTTGTGGGTTGTAGTTTATTCCATACTGAAGCCTGTGGTCTTTGATCTTCATCAGTAAGTGCTTCTAGCCCCTCCCTCTCAGCAGGCACCACGGCTTCTGTCTAAGCTGAACATCTCAATACCAGACCCAACGCCCGGGCTTCTCGGTGAGACTTTGGGGTATGACAAACATCATGTAAGGCAGTCCCCAGGTTCCGGACAAGTGTTGTTCTTAAATCTACCTATACACTGACTCTATACCTAAGTCACCACAGATCATATCTGACTTCAGTTAGTCAGGTGTTTTGTCTTACTATCGAGTACAAAAAAACCTAAAGAAACAGGTTTGTCATATATCACAGAGTAGCACATTTGCTATCATAAATCATTGTAGATGCCTCAAATTTTTACAAGACATTAGCAGGATTCGTTCTCCACTTAATTAGACTGAATAAGCCGGGACTTCCCGGACCTGTTGGACCTCAGCAAGGATCTACTGTGGGCCTCCCTGAGATTGAAGCCTTGTAGGGATCACCAAGATATTATTGTCCCTTTTTTCCCCATGATCAGCAAGCCTTGTTTCAGATGCTTCCACCTCACATCTTCCCCGCCCCTTCATTCCAAAGAGTGCGGAAGAAAATCTCTAGTTATGTGTTGTGGAAGCGATGACGGCAATTTAAAGCATGTAGCTGGCTGACTTTTTCCTCACACGCTCTTCGGAGCTATTTAATGTGATCCTCTACAAAGTTTGGGGGGAAAATTAAATCTAAATTTATTTTTAAAATGCTGAGAACACGGACTCCACTTGGAGCAGGGCTTCTTGGGTGCGTAGCAGAGTACCTCAGATCCAAAGTAGCACAGTGAAACAGGTGGCGTAGTGCACGGAGTCAGGTGGTTTCCCTGGTTTCCCAGCACCTTTACATTTGTCTCATACTGTGGACTCCTACAGGGACCCTGGGGCCAGAGCTACTCAAAGGGAAGAGAGCAGACCGGGCTCTGTGCTCCTCCAAAAACTTACAATCTCACACACCCACAGGGTTATGAGGCAGAATGGAGTCACTGGCGGAGAATGAGGTGTCTGTCATGTGAGCATTGGACCACTAAGCTCACGGTGGGCAGTTCAAACCTACCAGCCACTCTGTAGGAAAAAGATGAGGCTGTCTTCCTCCTGTAAAGATCTGGAAGCCCTTTGGAGGGTCCTTATGAGTCAGAGCCAACTGTGGCAGTGAGGGGGTGGTCGACGAAGGTGAGACAGCGTCATGAAAGAGTATGACGTGAGAATTACCAACATGTTACAATCACTGTTGGAACATCGGTCAGTACAAGGGTGCTACAACCCTTTGTGTCTGTGGAAATGCAGTATACACAAAATGCGGTAAAATGAAGTACAGTACTATGAGATAGGATTTTTTTTTCCCTTGAGTCCTCTCATCTACCCTACCACAAGATGATATTTTGGACCTTCTGGTCCAGGGCAAGAAATATTTACGTTTTTCAAAGGAAGGGTTCTGGAATTTTTATGTCTTGTTTTAGTGAATGCTTAGAGCATAACTATGTCAGAACCAAAGGCAGGTAGTAGGATGGTGGGGTGGGGGGGGGTTTTTTGTTTTTCATTAATGGTTGACTTTCTCGAGTTTAGAGTTTAGCATGGGTAGGCAGATGAATGCGTGTTGTGGGCATGTGTGTGTGGTGGTGATGTATTAAAAGGCGCTGCTATACCTGCATAAACACAAACTCGGACTGCTCTGCACTTTGTGTTTTGTCCTGTGCCCTCCCGCCCCCGCGTCCTGCTCTTTGTAATTTCACCAGTGCCCTTCTCTCCTTCAGGTTGTGCGCTCATACCATCAGCTAAATCCGACAACTTGTCCGACTCCAGCCACAGCGAGATCTCTTCCCGCTCCAGCATTGTGAGCAACTGCTCTGTTGACTCCATGTCCGCAGCCCTGCAGGATGAACGGTGCTCCTCCCAGGTTCCGGCCATCCCAGAATCCACTGGGGCACTGGAGAAGGCAGAGCTCTCCTCAGGGATGGGAGACCATGGCCAGCTTGGCCCTGGGTGAGCGTCCATGCTGGTGTTCGTATCACAAAACTCAAGCCACTTGGCCACAGCAAGCATGGCCTCCACTTAGTTAGACCTGAGAGACCTGCAGGTGGTTGGAAAGAGATCTGTAAAAGAATGTTCTCTAGGCTGAGCCCCGGTGGCATAGTGGTTGAGTGTGGGACTGCGGCCCATGGGCTTGGTGGTTCAAATCCAGCGGCAGCTCTCCAGGAGCAAGGCTGGGTAGCTCCCACAACCACCAAAGGGCAATGATGCCCTCCATAAAACAAAGCAAAACAAACAAAAAAATCAAGATTTTTTTTTAAAAAAAAAGAAAAAGAATATTCTCTAATGTGGCTTGCAAAAGGCTGTCAAAGACAGTGGGAACGCAAGATTCACTTGTGAGAACTACATGGGAAATAAACCTTCTGGAACTCCCTCTCTCCACAATTGAGGGATGGGAGGAAGTGGTTACTAAACAGAGTGCATTGGAGAGAGGAGTACAGACATCAAAGACATAAATCTGTCGAGCATTTAAAATCTTGTCGGTGGATCCTTGCGCTGATGCACGCTGGACCTGATTTGGTTTTTAGCAATTGTATTTTTATTTTGTTTTGAATTTGTGCATATTAGGAGGTATCGCAAGAGATGTCGTGTCACTGGAGGTGACTGTTCTGGTTTTCCGTGTTTCAGTCTGTGAAGCCCAGGCTTGAGGGACCTATAGAGACAGCAAGTAGAAGGACTTGAGGGCGGGGGGTAAAAAGGAGACGAGGTCAGTGAGTCAGGAGGAGAGAGAATGTTTAGAAACTGACTGTGGTAGCAGTTGTACATTTCTACTGGATGTGATTGAACTATATGCATTAACTCCCACTTCATAATAAATTTTAATATAAATATAACAGAATATTCTCTATATGGAATATGTAGAAAAATACTTGCGTGAAAAATACATAGGCACTCATATTTAAGGCATTACTGAATTGAGAAAAGCTTTCTTTTACTATATGTCTTTTAGACCAATAAACTCTTAATAGGGGAGAATGATTCTTGACCTTCTGGCTTTGCACATTGTATACCGTCTGGGAGACTGTGAGTCTAACTACTTAATTCCTCGTTTCCAACAGTGTAATTTGGGTAGTAGAAGAATCAGCTTGCAAAAGTCCTCAGAGTCCTTCCTTCCCCCTTATTTTTTTTTTAATTTTAAATTAAGCTCTAAAGTGTAAAAACCCACCAAAGTGAAAATCTTACAGTATTTCTGAGAAAGTATATTTAAAATGGATAAAAGCGTATTAAATCCATAGAGAGATTTTTGTGTGTGTGTGAGGATTTCTAAACAGTACTCCTCTACATTAGGGAGACGCAAACTTGTGAAAAAGTTTCGATGATGATGATGGGGGCGGGGGACGGGCATCAAATCCGTTCCAACTTCTAGCAGTCCCTGGCACAGCAGGGAAAACACGGCTGGTCCTGCCCCCCTCGCAGTAAAGCGGAGAGAGCAAGTGAGGCATCGGTTCACTGTGCCAGCCCCATGTTCTTCGACAGCCCACTTCTGTCCTCGCTGCACCAGAGGAGTGCCGGCTCAGAGGGACAATACGCGTAGCCTTGGAGTCACGAAAACAGGCTCGATACGAGAAAGAGGGGGCATTCTTAAACTTTCTCTATAAGATGACAGACAGTAAATTTGAGGCTTCACAGGGTCATACTTGCTCTGTGTCAAATTCCTTGGTTTGTTGGTTTTGGTTCATCTAACCCTTCTAAATATAAAAACCTTTGTTCCAAATGATCTCAAAGAGGCTGTTGGCTAACTTTGACCCTTGTGCTGAGTTGGCTTTAGGTTTGGGTTTGGGTTGGTTGTTGCAGATGGTGAGGGTTGATGTATAGGTCATCAGGGGACATTGCCACAGTCTGCTCTGGGAGCCCCAGGCGCAGGGAGGAAGCTGCACGGCTGCTAGCTGAAAGACGGCCATTTGAACCCAGCAGCTCTGGGGAACCGACGTGGCGGTCTGCTTCTGTAAAGATTTCAGTCTGAGGACCCCCGGGGCAGCTCTGCTGTCATGCAGGCCGACAGCAGGACATTTGGTGCTCACCCCAGAAGTACCTAGAAAATTAAAAGCAGGGTTCCTATAGATGGAGGTTCTTCATTCTGTGTGCCTGAGGTCAATCTGATGTTGACTTCCCAAGAATGAAAGGTGCACCTCTTATGAATTTCAAGCTTCGTCCTTGACTTTTTATTTTAAATCAGTTGGAGGACAATGCCGAGGACGCTGTTATTGCAGCCGAGGGGTACTGAAGCCGCGAATACCAATAGCGAGTTTGGTAGGCCCTGACTCAGGTGTCACCGTTGTCACGGGCTTATTCTCCTGTGACCATCTACCGTGACGTGTATCCCATAGTCTCTTATGGTCGGTAGTTCTTGTGATGGAAAGCAGCAAGTTTTTCTGAGCAGCCGGCAAATAACTGTTAACTATGTATTTCTCCAATATCAGGTGGACACTCTCAAAGCCCTCCCTAATCAAGGGTGGTTTGGCAGTCTCGTCTTCTCTGAGCAACGAAGAGATTTCTCATGAGCATGTCACCGTAGAAGCAGGCGACAGCGGTCGCGGAAGTTGGACTTCCTGTTCCAGCAGCTCCCACGACAATTTCCAAAACCTCCCAAACCCCAAAATCTGGGATTTTGTAAATTCCTATCGGCATACTCACTTGGATGGCCCCATCGCTGAAGTTGAGCCCGCCGACTGCGAGCGCTGCTGCTGCCCGAAAGGTTTCCCTAGGACTTGTGGCCACTGCAAAGGAGGCCTGCAGACTCAGCGGTTGAGACAGAGCTGGGCCTCCTCCAGTTCTCTGTCGGACACCTGCGAACCAAACTACGGGACTGTCAAACGGAAGGTCTTGGAGAACACCCCAGCCGAGCCATCCGACGGCTCAGACGCCAACGAGGGTGCTGACCCGACCTACAAAATGGTCACCTCCAGTACAAAAAAGGGCTTGATCGGTGAGTGCAGTCCTTTGTCATATTGGTTACCTTCAGAGCTGAAGTGGTGCTTTGAAGGTTCCGTGATGGAAAAAGAAGGCCTGGGGCTCTTGTCCTCGCGTTCCACCAATACAGACAAATCCTTCCCAAAACCTTAGTGACTGCTCAAGGGTGTGGGGCAGGGTGGGACTCCCACATGTTAAAGTGAAACAAAAGTTGGTGATGTGGGTCCAGATTTGCTAGGGCTTTTTTTGTTTTGGTTTGGCTTGGTTTTTTTACCAAGATTTTGTTTTGTTGGGAAAAACATAGCCTTGTCATGCAGTCGTAATAAGAGGAGTGGAGCGTTCTTTGCCACCCCGACAGTGCTTGGGCCAGAGTTGGTTTGCACCCCTGGTAGCAGCATGGCATCTGACACGACACTGAGGTGCTAAGAATGGGAAGCCACATGATAAGAAAACTGAAGTCAAATGCATTCATTCTTCAGGAACCTGTCACAGGTGTGCCCCCTGCTGTCTGGGCATTCCTTTCTAATCACATGCACAGCAGTCTGAATTGAGCTAAACAAATCCTTTTAAAAAAATAACTTCCTGAATTGCATAAACATACAGATAGGAGTAATGCCTGCTTTTCTGTTTATATGGGAAGAATATATTTTTGTCAGTGTTTTCCTTATTTGTAATTTTATAGCATATTCTCAATGTTGCATCTATCATTCAAAAGGAAAATGTGCTGGTTTTGCAGTTTCTTGTCAAATGAAATGGCGTTATAGGCTGGGTTTTTAGCTCACTCACTTTTTCCTCGGGTTTAATTAAAATACCTTCAAGTAACCACTAAAGGTATGGGGGCACTATGGGTTAAGCGTGGGGCTGCTAACAGGGAGAACGGTGAGGTGAGAGCTACCATTCGCACTCTGGGAGCTGGACTTGACTGCACAGCCATCTGTGTGTGTGCATGTGTGTGTGCGTGTGTGTGCGGGGGTGTCACGGCCAGCTCTTGTCCACTTAACCAAGACAGAGCCATGCATTCCTGCCATTTCCGACTGACCGCACAGTTCACTGACATGTTTCATGCTTTTGTTTTGGCAAGCCAGCACCTTATTTCACCCCCACTCCCCAACCCTCAGATGAGAGTAGTAGAGACACCTTGGTAGAGAGTGGGAATTCTATTTGGGTAAGCCTATCCTCTAAAGGAGAGAAAATACTGGAATTAATTGACTGGTCAGACATGCACCCAGTGGGTCATATGGATTAGGGTCAGTTTCCCAGCGTTTCCTCTTCAACCGTTTCTGTTGCTTTGGGGAGTTTTGCTTTATTTAGAGGAAATGCAGACTTAGGAAAAGGGTTTTAAAGTCACCACCATTTTTAATGTCCACTGAAAATCAGGGATGATTAATTTATTCATGGATTCCCTAAAATTGCCAGGTTTTCTACTCCGCTTAATCACAAAACAGTAGCTAGAAATCAGGCCCTTAGTTGATAAGGAAAGTGGAGTCAGTGCCTAGGCCGGGACTGAGAGCCAGCCGACGCTGGACCTGGGCTCAGAGAGAGGTGAGGCAGCAGCCTGCAGGTGGCGCCATTTTTGCGAAAGGCACCCAGGCCAGCAGAGCAGGTGTTTGTGGGAGCGCTTCTGGTGACTGGCTCCGGGAATGTGTCGCCCTCTCGTGGCGTCAAGCACGGGTGGTGAACTGCAAAAGGGGACTGCCATGACGGTCACCTCCTTTAGTGCGCATTTTATGTCATGTCCGCAAACTGCTGAACCAGTATCCACTTGAACACAGCCCCTCGGGCACCTCTGGTGGAGCAGCGAGCTTCCCTCCCCGGAGGGACTGACTGACAGCCTCGGAGGCGCTGCAGAGCGGCTCCCGGGGGGTTAGGGGGGGGGGGGGGCAGGTGTCACTTTATAAACCGGCTCAAACGCGAAGTTTCTTAAGCATGCCCATGTGTTCTAGCTCTGCCATTGTTTCCAAATGCATCCATAGTGTCTGCTCTTTACGTTCTGTTTGGTCATTGCCTTTCCGTGTGCGCATCTTTCATTAACATGTCCATTGATTATTTTTCATGCCAGTGTACTGTGTCACCTCACCCAAGAAGGACGATAGGTATAGGGAGCCGCCGCCCACCCCGCCGGGCTACATGGGCATTTCTTTAGCCGACCTCAAGGAAGGACCCCACCCGCACCTAAAGCCTCCTGACTATAGCGTGGCCGTGCAGAGGTCCAAGATGATGCCCGGCAGCCTCCCTAGACCGCCGCCCGCCGCGCCCCCTGGCGGCCCGCCGAAGACGCTGGCGGCGCCTCCGAGGCTGGGCGCGCAGGCGGCCCGGCGCCAGCCAGCAGCCGGGCCTGGCGCAGAGAGTGACGATGACGGTACGTTGACCCGCGACCCGAACGGCCCTTGCGTGACGTGGTGTTTTCGTGAAATGCCTTCAGAACCTTCCTGACAGTCTGTAAGAAATCCCCCCAACTGAGGGCGTCTTTTGCCAGTGGCTGCCCCGCGCCCGTGGGGCTCAGCGGCCTCAGCCGTGGGGAGCAGCAGCGCCACCTAGCGGGGTCGTCGTGGGAAGCAGGCCTCCTGACGCCTGCGGAGCTGGCCCTTCCATTACCGCAGGGAAACGCGAAACGCCGACTCTCAGATGCAGGGCTGTTGAGTGCTCTCTTAAAATTTAAAAAAAAAAAAAGAATTAAAAAAAATAAAATAAAATAAAAATTAAAAAAAAAAGGAGTTGGCTGAGCCCCGGCGGCGTAGTGGTTGTGCGCGGGACTGCGGCCCACTGGGACGGAGGTTCAATTCCAGCAGTGGGGCTGGGCCTCCTACTCCCACCGCCGGAGAGCAGTGATACCCCAAAAAACAAACAAACAAAAAAAAAGAGTTACCTTTTTAAACAGCTGAGTTAATGATTAAAACCATGAAAGAAGTTTTGGTTTATTGGCAGACTGTGATTCAATCAGAGAACATCGGGGTCCTTACCCTCGAATTGGGGCCTTGATAGGACACTAGGCGAAGCTGACTGTGTGTCGTGTGTATAACGAGATGGTCAGTTGGTATCCATGACTGCAGGTCTACCAATGGGTTCCCTGTTTTTGTCCTTTTCAGAAGGTGAGCAGGTTTCAGCCGTCTAGCCTTGGACGGCCTGGTGGAAGATCACTGAAGTCCTGAAGGAAGGAACCGTGAGGCCCCTGCAGACCGTGCCTACGAAACGCTGCTGCTACTCCTGTCCCGTGGGTTCCACTGCCTGAACTCTGAGCCCGGCCCTCTGTCCGCTTCCTCCCTGCACACGCACAGCCTTTGCTCGGCGGAGGCCCTCACCAGCGGGCACCCAGACCTGCCTGGGGACCACCGCCACGAGAGCAAATTCCCGTTCAGTCATCCACTTGCACATGACCATAGTTGTTTCTTTAACGATGTATTTTATGTTAGTAGTAGTATTATTTCTGTGCCAGAGCTTGGGCTCATGTACAAAATTTAAGTGTCTGCCAATGCCAAGGGTATTCTTGTGTATTTGAAAAGTAACTTATTATTTGAAGTCTTCTGGGGTGTCTCTGGTTAGCGAATGTATGTTTGTGGCAGCCAGCCATCGGCGGTGGGGACTGAGCAGACGGCAGCCCTTGCCTTCAGAGATGGTGGGCTGTAACTTGCATGGTGCCCAGGGTTGACTTGGAGGAGACTGGGAAGCCTTTGAGGCGCAGGGGTGAGGGAGGACAATCCTGCCATCTCGTGGTCACAGTATGGAAGACCAAGTGAAGCTGACGTCCTGAGGGTCTTTGGGGAAAGTGGGTGGGATTGGGTTGGGTAGAACTGTCGATTTCCCAAGAATGAAATTGTAAGGCTGCTCTGAAGAGCAGCTCTGAAGTGAAATGTTACTGCCGATTGTAACTAGAAGTATACATCCTGATGAATTCTAGAGAGTTAATTTTTCGGCACCACAGGAACCCAAAATTCCCAATGTGTGGGCCACACGTGTTGAGTTGTCTTTTTAAAGACGTCCGTGTGTGGAGAGGAATCTGAGATGAAAAGGCTCCACCTGCCCCCCGCGCTTGCGTCCATCTCAGTCACCCCCGCACGGTGGCGCCCTCATCCACTCCAGTGGGTCATCAATGGGGATTTGGGTGGGGGAAGAGGAAGGAGATAGAATTAGAACTGATTATCTTGTTTCTCAGGGTCACCCCGGAGGACATACCTTAACTGCCTGTTCAGCATGGATTGATCTCATAATTTCAATATTTAATTAGAATGTCTGTGACTTATTTCCAGGATGATCTCAATTTTTTTCCTTCACAGTTTAAAAAAACATCAAAGACAATTCTCTTTATCTTAAGTTTAGAGTGTTTTCTTTCTTAAATGTAAAGCTAGAGTGAAGCTTCAATAAGCTCCTGTTACTACCAAAAAAAAAAACCCCACACAAACCAAAGCCACAGGGTACTGTGTCCTGCCCAGATCAATCTGGAGCCTAAATGAATTGACTCCCCAAAAGTTGCCTGTGTGTGACCTTACTTTAAGAAGATCATGAATTTTGTGGCTGCCTTTGTAGACGTACGTGCTCTTTCCCCCAAGCCACCCCTCCCCTTCCTTCTCCATATCCCTGGATCCCTTCATCGGACACGCACCAGTCACTGCAGCGTGCTGACCGGTGCACAGTACTTCCCTCTTCCCCACGAAAATGACTGTCTGCTCCCGAGAGGAAGCCTCGCATGCCTGAACAATTCCCCTGTAGGATCCACAGTAAGCCTTAGAAATTAACGCAGAGACACTGGGGTGGGCGACGGCAGGTTCGTAAACCTACCAGCCCTGGTGTGAAGTCCCCTGGCTCCGCACAGAGGCCCTCTGGTCACTCGGCTGTGTCTTTCCGCTGAACGTCAGACATTGTTTTCTTTCACCGATTTACACGTACTCTTTCTGTGTCTACGTAAAACAAACGTGAAAGGTAATTTTGTTGTAACCACCTTTTTGATCAAGTTTGGGCATTTATTTTCAACATTTTATATCCGTAACTCCAGAAAAGTGAGCTGATCGAACAGTTAGTTACCTGCTTAGTCAGCAGACCTTTCACACCAGGTGGAAGCCTTACTCCTCTGTGTCCTTAATGGTGTAAATACAAGCTCTCGCAAGAGCGAAGGCCTTTGGTTTGGGACATACATCCTTGTCGCTGCCCTTTGTTTACTCTAGCTTTCACTGTGTTGGAATCTACTGATCACATTGATCAGAAACTAAAGCCAAATGCTGTGTAGGCCCTGCAAACAATCAAGTTTCGATTTTTGTTTTATTTGCATGAAAGGTACAGAGACGCCCAGACCTATCTTTGCTCCAACTCCAAATTCCCTGTTGGTTTTGTATTCTTTACGTTTACAACCTTCCCGCAGAGACTAGCAGTCTCTTATCGCACACTTGGCTGGGAGAATTGAAACAGTAAACCCTCAGTGCGGGTTTCTGCCAAACAGTAATTTCCACAAAGCAGCCTCTTGATAATGAAGGAGAAAAAATTGGGAGAATTAGTAAATCTCATGCTTCCATAAATATCTGTTACAAGCAATAGATTCTGCTATCCCCCAAGTGAGCCCCTTCAGTCTGCTAGTTCCCTGGTGAGGGACGGCCTTTGGCCCTGCCTGCAGTCTGCCTCGCCTGCTGCAGACACGCTCCGGCCAGCAAGGCGACAGTCCCTCCTGCCGCTGCCAAGGACGAGCCCGGTCTCATCGTGCGTTCTCTTCCCGACAGAAAGAAGAGCGAGAAACCGTCCGCTTGTATGTTTAAAACAGTAGTTGTTATTCTGATGCAATTTTAAGTTTCTAAATAATAGACTGTTGCAGACATATCCCTGAAGGCAGTACCTGAAAGGTTAAAAAAGGAGAAATCGTCCCCAAAGCGTCACTGTACATTTTCATATTTAAACTTGAACCCCAGCTGATCTTTACCTTTTGTTACATTTTTGTTTGTTTTGTTTTTAAGGCTTCTTTATTTTTTATCCACAAAATGCAGTTAATCTTTTAAAATCAAAAGGTGAGCTTATCAGCAAAAGTCAAAAACCAAACTGCACAGTTTGAATCATTAATTAGCAACTAGACTGCACAATTCAGTGATTGTAAAGTAGCCTGTAAGAAGCAACGTTTGTCACCTATTTTTTGATACCTCTTAAACTTATGTCTTTTAGAAAGACAGTGCCTCTGTATGCTTTTTGTATTTTTACTGAGTGTAAATATTTGTTATATTTTTGGTTAAGAGAATGTAAAAGTACCATTTATTATTATCATATCTACTAATACATTGGTGGAATCAATAAAGAATCTACATGAAGCCTCCTTGCTCTGTATCATGAGTGAGTGTTAGAGCAGGTGAGCCAGTCACACAGGTCACTCGAACCCAGGAAACCCACTCCGAGACCCATGTCAGTTGTGAAAACCTTACTTTTAGCAGTCTTCAGAGAAATTGGAGTGCCCTAATTATTACTGACCTTATGAAGGGTGTCATAACATTGAGCTTGTTGTCTGTGTCTTTAAAAAAAAAAAGCTTCATTGCAAACCAGATACGTAATTTAAACTCCATTGGGGTTTGTTTTCAACCAAGTAACTTGTGCCTCGCACAAGACCGGGCTTCTTTCAGGAAAGAAGGACCATTGAAGCACAGCCAGCGCGCCTGCTGCTGTGCCGACCCTGGAGGTCACGTCACCTCGGCCCTTTCTCCTAGGAGGTCAGTGCTCAGGGCCTTGGGCAACAGCGAAGGAAATTCTGCCCCAGCATCACTTTCCAGCCCTCCCAACCTCCCCTCTCCCTCCAAAGAATGTTGCTCCTGTGAAGCTGCGCCCTCTGCTCGATCACTTCTCCCTTCCAAACACAAGTCAAGGTTTCCAGGCCCGTCGTTGCTGGCCTCTCGGGGAGTGGCCTCGGGTCAGCTGACTGAGGAGGAGGAGAGCTCGGGGGTTCATTCGTCCCCTTGCACCCGGGCCCTCCGACCCCGGGCCATGTTTTCAACTCTGTGCAGCGCTCTGCGGGGCCTCCGAGCAGCAGAGCTAAAGCACCAGACGTCCGTGTAGAACACTCTGAGACGACTCTTCTATGATGGTACACTCCGACCAAAGAACAGAGACAACAATTCCCGCGGGACAACAATTCCCAAGCCAGTGGGCTGATTGCGAGCACTTCAAACGACTGCACAACTCACGTGATTGTCAGGGAAACATGGCGCATCCTTGTTAAGCCATAAGTAAACTATAATACCTATAGAAAAAGTTGAAATCGGGCTGAGCCCCGGTGGCGTAGTGGTTGTGCGCGGGACTGCGGCCCACTGGGACGGAGGTTCAATTCCGGCTCCCAGGAGCAAAGGCTGGGCCTCCTACTCCCACCACCAGGGCAGTGATGCCTTTAAAAAAAAAAAAAGTTGAAATCCTAGATCTATGATATAACTGACTTAGGAGTTAGTAAGATGTCCCCCTAAATCTCATGATAAAAGCGATGGTGAACTGAATGAAGACCTGGCTGCCAGAACATTGAGGGGATGAGCGCCATGGTTTCAGGAAAGGTGTCGCCTTACGTGCATTATAAGATTAGAACAGGGGGCTGAGCCCCGGTGGCGTAGTGGTTGTGCGCGGGACTGCGGCCCACTGGGACAGAGGTTCAATTCCAGCAGTGGGGCTGGGCCTCCTACTCCCACCACCGGAGAGCAGTGATGCCCAAAAGAAAAAAAAGAACAGGAACAGCCAACCATTCTCTTGAGACCATATTAATAAACCCAAATCAGAAGACAATACAGGGATGTTAATGTAATGCATATAAATAAAAAAAGAATTACGTACTAGAGCAACAAGTGGGATCCTTGAAAAAACTAATAAAATCAAAACTAAACCATCAGGAATGAAAAGGAATCATTGAAAATCATTTGAAAATGTAAGACATCATGAAACATGTGAGAGTAATGTGGAGGAAATAAATTCATTGAGGAAAATGCATACCAGAAAAGAAAAGAAAAACTCATTCGCTATAAAAGAACTGGGGGGTGAAAAGAATTGTTAGGGGATGCAAAATGGTGACATCAGCACTGGGAGGACGAGGCGGACGTGGCAGAACGTGGTGGTGGTTTCTGCTCCTGGCAGCTGTTGGCACCCAGCCCCAGTCAGTCCAGCCCTCTGTGACCAGCCCAGTCCCTGTGCTCAGCCTTCCCGCAGGCCTCCCTCCTGCCTCTGGGACCTGCCATGATGGTTCATTCAGCCAGAGAAGAAAACCCTCGGTAGCACTGCAGACCCCAGAGGACCCTCGTTCCGCCCGGACCCATGGACTTTGCTCCCAAGACAATGGTTTCCCTTCCCAGAGACCGAGGCTCCCATGTCCTTTCTCCCCTTCATGATTCCAGAGCTTTCTGTCTCCACAGCCCCTGGGCTACATACATGTCCTGCGGACACCGCCATTTTTGTCTGCCAGGTGGTACCAACAAAGTAGCTTTCATGTTCCCCTGTCCCACTTAGCAACTCCTGTATACCTGAGTGTAAAACAAAATCACTGTCCCCCCGAAAGGAGTTGTTAGGTGACTTCAAAACATTCCTGATTTATATGCACATCAGGACCAAAGCACTGCTCAGTCCTGCACCCTCTTCACGATCTTCTTACATCTGAGTCCGTTGTTGCAGCCACGGGCCAATGCCTCTTGTCCAGAACCTTCCTCAGGTATGCTGCCCCTCTCCCCTGCGTGATGTCCCAAGACAGATTTGTTTGTTGTTTTGGCCGTCCAGGGTAACTTCAATAGGCTACTTCGAATATTTCTCACCAGCACCATAATTCAAATGCCTCAACTCTGCTTTGGTTTTCCTTATTGAATGTCTAGCTTTTACATAGCTAGAAGACAATTAAAAATATTGACTCTGAGTCAGGCCACACCTTATTCCACAAAGTAATAGCCTTGCTTTTCCAACATTTTATAGAGGTCTTGGGCACCAGATTTTACCTAGTGCAATGTGTCACGTCACTTCTTAAGTGCTTCGGTGAGCATTGATGGGTATGTAAGCAAGGCAAAATTCTTGACAGCTTCAATCTTTTCTCCATTTATCACAATCTTTTCTCCATTTATACTGGTCAGTGGTGAGAATTTTGGGCTTAGTGACATTGTCATAATCCATACCAAAGATCAAGCCCTCCTTGATCTTCATCAAGTGCTTCAAGTCTTCACTTTTCAGCAAGCAAGGTGGTATCTGCATGTCAAGGTTATTAATAAGCCTTCCCCAACCCGGAGGCTACATTCTGGTGTTAGGGTTGTAGATATATAGATAACATACAGCACGAAGGAATATAACAATTAGTCCACAGCAATACAGAGGGCTCAATTCAACTCGTGAATTTACCGGAAGTCCTTTAACTCACAGGTCTGCTGGGTCCAAGGTCTAGGAAGCAGAGAGTTGAGTCTTCAGTAGAGCAATGTAGGCGGTCTGGCCACAGGCAGCAAACAGCAAGGCGGCTCACTAACAGTCAGGCTCAGGCGATGTACACACTAGCGGTGTGGTGAAGCGGGTCTCAAAGGAACCTCAGGCTCTAGTGTAGCAGTTCTCAACCTGGAGGTCGAATGACCCTTTCACATGGGTTGCCTAAGACCATCGAAAAAACACTTCCAAAGGTCTTAGGAACCTATATCGGTCTCCAGGCAGGTCCACCCCACATGCAGATAGGATGATCTGGTGAGAAGCTAGCACAACCTTTGCACTGATGTTGGCTTCTTAACGCAAACTGTCACAAAATGTAGCGATGTAGTTTACTACTGTTGTTACATTAAGACTTACCATGCTACATCCTGCTTCACGACAAAATTTCATTTATTTGTAATAACTATTTCACAATATAATTACTTTGTGATTAATCACTGCTTTAATTTTGTTCAGTTTATAACAATGACAATACATCTTAAATATGTTTACAGTATGATTCCTAACAGCAAAATTATTTATGAAGTAACAAAAATAATTTATGGTTGGGGGTCATCACAACATGAACTGTCTTAAAGGGTCGCATTAGGGAGGTTGAGAACCACTGCTCTCTCGACATGATTCAAGGATTGGGTGTCCCACAGGTAGTGTAGCTCACAAGTTGAGGCAGAGAACTAGCTAAGACAGCCACACACTTGTCTCCACCAGAGAGCAAAAGATAGCGGCGGGACTCAGAACCATTTATCTCTGCCCTCAGACCATACTTCGGCCTTATTAATCCAACATGTTTTTATTGGCTGGGTTGGCAAAATAAACCTACCTATCACACTTCATCATATACTCCCAACTTCTCTAATGATTTGCTCAGCGTGCAGATAGAACAAGTATGGTGAGATACAACCATGACACACACCTTTCCTGATTTTAAACGATGACATATTCCCTGTTGTTTACACAATTGGCTCGATCCATGTGGTGGTCACAAATTTTATGTCAACTTGGTAAAAGAATGAAGGGGTGACGTCTACCCTGTCAGATCACAACCTGATAATCCCTCCTCGTGGGCATGGCGGCCTAATGAGGATTCTGGGAACTTCCTTTCTCTTGATTCTACCATCTCCCTTCCCCTCTTTCTCCTCTTGCTCCTGCCTAATGACAAGGAGTCTCGTTGATGGCATTGGGTCCATAGACCTTCCCACCCACCAGCCTATTGTGAACTTCCTACATTCAGCATCATTGCATGTGTTGCATGTGTCTGAAGAGTAATTAATGGGCTAATATTAAACTTGCTCTAGACTGGGCAGGGATCTTTTATTGATACATAATTATCACTTGATATAAAGTTCTCATACACATATAAGTGTCTCTGGATTTGTTTCTCCAGTCAACCTGCTCTTACACAATCCATGTACAAGTTCCAAATGAGCCCAATGAAATGTGGAATTGCCATTCTCAAGGTTATCCCTAGATTATGATCTACATAATGGAATACCTTTGCATAGTCAATGAAACACATAAACATCTGTCTAGTATTCTCTGCTTTGAGCCAAGATCCATCTGGCATAAACAATTGTAGCCCCTATTTCACGTCCTCTTCTGAATCCAGACTGGATTTCTGACAGCTTCCTGTCAATGTACTGCTACGACCATTGTTGGATGGTCTTAAGCAAAATCTTATTTACGTGTGATATCAACGACATTGCTCTGTCCTGCTGGGCAGCTTCCTCAGGAACAGTACAAGTGTGCATTTCAGTCATCCACATTTCCTGGCACAGACGCAGGAGTAGTGCTTTCAGCGCCACCTCAGCTTGCTGGGCTTCATTTTTCAGTAACATTAGTTCTTCATCATATGCTACCTACCTCGTTAAATGGTTGGATGGCGACGAGTTCTTTTCTTTTTTTAGAAAAAAATAAGTGAAGGGCTGAGCCCCGGTGGCGTAGTGGTTGTGCGCGGGACTGCGGCCCACTGGGATGGAGGTTCAATTCCGGCTCCCAGGAGCAAAGGCTGGGCCTCCTACTCCCACCACTGGAGGGCAGTGATGCCTAAAATAAAAAAAAAATAAAAAAAAAAAAATAAGTGAAATCTTGAGTTTTAAATGCCATAAAGAAAATTCAAGGCCTGCATGGATTCAACAGTAATTTGTACCAAAACACTGACGTAACACTGATTCAGGCCCCGTAGAGATTTCTTAACCAAAATACACACAAACTCATCAGAAATTATTACTGCACCATGATACCTCAGTTGTCAATTTTTTTCCAATTTTGTGTTGAAACACCCCAAAGTTCATGAACTTAACATATTTTCCATAAAAAAATGTTGAGGTTCAAAAATTACACACATAAATTCACTATGGAGGCGGTATCATAGTTAGTTTTCCTCTTGATTTTAGTGCCAGAATCACTAACTTTCTTTATAACCATGGATGGTTACAATAGTTTACACAAAGTGCAAAGAAAACAGCACAATGACGAATGTTTAACTGCACAAACAAGCATTATGCTGTCGAGGGAGTTCAGGGCTTAGACCAGCAGTCCTCAGCCTGTGCATCGCAGCCCCTTTGGGGGTTGAACAACCCTTTGCTAGGGGTCACCCGATCCATAACAGTAGCAGAATTACAGCTATGAAGTAGCCACGGGAGTCGTTTCATGGACGGCCACCACCGCATGAGGAACTGTATTGTAGGGGGTCTGCATTAGGAAGGTTCAGAATCCCTGCCTTAGACAGAAGCATCCACCCCTTTGGGTCAGAGAGGAGAAACTCCACGGGACTCACTCGGCTCCAACAGGATTTTTCAGGTCAGATTTTCTGGTCAACTCCTCCAGCAAAGTGAAGAACACCAAGCAGATTTTTTTCAAACTTTGCTGTTCCAGTGGTGGAAAGTTCAGTCTTGGAGATGATTGACAACTGAGGTGTCCTGGTGTTTTTTTATACCATGTACCAGGGGAAAGACATGGCTTTTTCCTCTCATAAGATTAATTCCCTGTCCGGCGGAGTCGCTTTGAGCCAGACTGCAAGATAGCAATGGGTTTGCTTGGGTGATTCCGTTGGGAGTGGTTGCTGAAACGCTAGGCCAGGGTTGGAAACGATCCTGCGGTTCATCTCACGGCCACAGGGCAGCTGCCTGGGAACGGTACCAGCGAACTTGAACGGGGCACGGACCAACCATCCAAGAGAAAACTGAGCACGAGACTTAAAGCACTTCCCGGAAAATGGGGACATCCTCAGTGTGACAGGCAGTATCGGATGTGTCTGGAGTCTGGGGGGGTGAGGGGGGGGCATGGGGTCGGAAGACTTTGGAAGGGACAATATGGGCCGAAAAAGAAACTCCAATCTCGCTACATCGGACTCCTGGTGAGTCTCTGAGACTATGGATCATATATATGTGTGTGTGTGTGTGTGTGTGTAATTTTATTGGGAGTTTATACAACTTCTATCACGATCATACATATACGTCAGTTGTATGCACACCACATTTGCACATTTGTGGCCATCACCATTCTCGAAACCTCCTCCCTCCTCCGACCTGGGCCCCCCCGAGACGGCCGAGCGTGGAAAGCCTCGTCGGCTAGTGCCAGGTGCTGGCTTTCCAGAAACGCAAGTCCGGGGTTATTCTACCTGCAGAGGCTCGACAAGATGTCAGACGCCTCCATTTTCCCCACCCTCCCCTCTGTACGAGTCCATATATGCCTTCAAGACCTTGCGGCCTAAAAAGAATTTTTTTTTTGGTTGGGGGGGGGGGGCATCACTGCTCTCCGGTGGTGGGAGTAGGAGGCCCAGCCCCACTGCTGGAATTGAACCTCCGTCCCAGTGGGCCGCAGTCCTGCACACAACCACTACGCCACCGGGGCTCAGCCCCCTAAAAAGTATTTTGCAAAGGCCCCGCGGCCTGTGATTTATTCCAATGGCACCCGAGACTCACGAAACTCTGCGTGGCTGCGCTGCCCTAAACCCGAGGCGCAGGCGGGGGCGAGCCACCCTCCAGGCGCAGACAGAAGTCACGATGTCCTGTCCGAAAGCGGAAGCAGACCTTGTTTCGTCCGCACCAGGAAGGCTTGATGGAGGTGTGGCCTTCCTTTCTGCGGGTCCCCCCCCACCCCCCGGGGAAGGATGGCGATTGCAGCCACCAGAGGGGCTGCAGGAGCCCCTCCCACCGCCACTGCTTCACGGCAGCTCAAGGTGACCACAGAGCACGGCGCTCAGAGGAGGGGGAGCGCCTGGCCTTTCTGCAGAGCGACATGGGGTTTCAACTTCTGACTCACACCTCCTGGGTTCTTGACTGCCTAGAAGTACACGCCCCACCCTACTCCTGTACTGAACCAGAGAACTCCTTCTGAAATAGGACTGTCATTAAGTGACCAGATTTTAAGTGGGACACCATTGACCGGTGGGAGGAGGGGAGGGTTCTTGATTAAAAATTGGGGGGCTGACCCCAGTGGCGTAGTGGTTGTGGACGGGACTGCAGCCCACAGGGTTGGTGGTTCAAATCCAGCAGCAGCTCTCCAGGAGCAGGGATGGACCTCCTACTCCCACCAGGGGGCAGTGATGCCCACAAAACAAAACAAAATTTGGTCTATATGGAGCAATAAAAATTTTCATAGAATGCAAAAAATAGTATTGTAATATATGTACTTTAATTTTTTTTTATTAGGCATCACTGCCCTCAGGTGGTGGGAGTAGGAGGCCCAGCCTTTGCTCCTGGGAGCTGGAATTGAACCTCCAACCCAGTGGGCTGCAGTCCTGCGCACAACCACTACGCCACCGGGGCTCAGCCCCTGTACTTTAATTTTAAAATGCCCCAGGACATTGTTAAATTGTTAAAAAGCAGGACGTATGGTCACTTCATATCACCATAGGCACAGAAAAGTGTATGGCACATTACCAAATAGATGAAGGTGATGAGACGATGGCTTGAAGGGCCATAGAAGCCACGGACTTCATCTTATCTAAGTGTCAAGGAGTCACTTTTTGACACATAAAGCTGGGAAACGACAAAGCCTTCAGGGAGGAAGCACACCAGCTGGTGTGATCACAGGGTGTTGGCAGGACCAGTTATCGGGCATCAGAAGACGCAAGCAATCCCATTGATGCAAAGGAGAGGGGCCGGCATGGAGACCCCAAGCCCATCTGTAGACAGTGGAACATCCCCTCACAGAAAGGCCACAAGGAAGGGATGAGTCAGGCGGTTGCAGTACAGCACCAATGAGACGTACAACGTTCCTCCAGTTCTTAATGCTCCCTCCCTCGCTATCATGATCCCACGTCTACCTTAGTAATTGGGCTAGGCCAGAGCATGTACATTGGTACACATGAGCGCGCTTGACACACGGAATGCAGGACAGATAGAGCTCTCAGCAAGAGTCATGGGACTAGCAATATCATGAGGGTAGGGGGAAGGAAGGGGGAGAGAGGGGGAACCGATTATGGTGATCACCCTATAATCTCCACCCACACCCCAGGGTGACGAATAACAGAAACGTTGGTGAAGGGAGACAGTGGACGGTGTAAGATATGAAAGTAATAATAATTTCTAATTTATCAAGGGCTCATGAGGGTGGGGGAGGGAGATAAAAAGGAGCTGATAGCAAGGGCTTAAGTAGAAAGTGTTTTGGGAAGGATGATGGCAACATAGGTACAAATGTGCTTGATACAATGGATGTATGGATTATTGTAAGAGCTTTAAGAGCCCCCAATAAAGTGATTTGTTAAACATTAAACTTCCCCATTTGGTTTTCCTACATTATAATCTTTTCAGGAAGGAATCCTGGTGGTGCTCAGGGGTAGAGTCCGGTAGAGTGGCATTGGAATCCGAACCACAAGGTCACCGGTTCAAATCCACCAGTCTCTCCTCTGGGTGAAGATGAGGCTGCCTGCTTCTGCATCTTGGAGATACTCTAGAGTCATTGTAAACCCGAGTCACTTCTCCAGCCCTGGGTGGTCTTCAGAGGCACAGAGTCAAATCCACAAGGCTTTCTCCTGGGGAGATGTTCGGTTGGTTTGAACTGTCAACCTTCCTATTTGAGTCCAAGCACTTAGCTCATGTACTGCCCTGGCTCCTTAGCTACTGAATGCTTCGTGCACCGAGCTGCTCACCCAACAACTGGAAGTCCACTCAGGGGTGCCTCAGAAGAAAGGCCTGGCGATCTACATCTGAAAATCCCGACATTGAAAACCCTCTGGAACACAGTTCTCCTCTGACGTGCATGGGCTGCCATGAGTAGGTCCTGGCCGAAGAGCAACTGTTTTGTGATTGTTGTAGTTACCTATTCATTGTCACTGCTTTCACGACTGGGCAGTTTCTTCTGTTTTATGACAGTGCGTCGCAAGATTACTGCTCATGAGCGCAGGAGTGGGCCCTGCCTTGGTTTCGGGGAGCAGTGGGCTGTGGGCTTTGGTGCTTCTCAGCTAGATGGCCGCTTTTTTATTTTCAAGTCTTTAAGACCCCAGATGCTATGTTTTTTGATATCCAGGAACCATTAGCTGTCTTTACCACATTTGCTTATGTGCCCATTTTTGTCTTCGGTGAGCATCACAGTGGCAGGTTATTAGAACAAAGTGTTCTTGCAGTGAAGGAATTCTTGAGTAGAGGTCCAATGTCTATTTATATCTTAATTCTTAACATATAAATATAGGTAATTAGATCTATTTTCTTATCATTGTATAAAAATATACTTACATAGGAACATACCTGTATTTAGACCTCTGTAAGTACCCTTTATCTGCTAGTACTTTCCTCTATATCCTTGAATACTTGCTTCTTGTCCCACGATCATGTTGGGCCTTCATTCGGGTTTCAGTCATTTCTCTTGGCCCTATTGCCCTTGATCAAGCCCCACCAGGCGGACTGTGCCCTGCTCACCATTACGTTTGGATCACTTGTTGTCTCCTTGTTCCTTGGTGTGTTGATACCCTCCTTTCTGCCCCACCCCCACCCCACATCCATCTCTCCCAGAACCGTAGATCCTGTTGTTTTCTCCTCTGGAATGTTTTTGTGCTTATTATTGTCTCTGCCCAGCTACGTAAATAAAATAGACACAATAAAGAGTGCAAAACAGTAGCAACAACAAAAAGCAATGACTAAAAAAGAAAGCCTATACATAGTTTCAGGTCTGTTTGTTGACCTTTTGGAGTGTTTTCAGTTCAAGTCTGTTGGAGGGCCCCCAAGTCTATTTTTGGTATTTCCTGGGGACCCGTTGCTCTGTTCCCCTGCACACCCTTAGTGTTTTGTCTGGGTGTGGTGGGGTCAGATGGGGCACAATCCCCGCACTGTGTCGTCAGTGCTGTCCCTCATCGCACTATGGGAGAGTGAGGGACATCGTGTCTCGTGGTGGGGCCAGTCCTGTGGTCCTCTCTGTGCCGTGGCTGCTCTGAGCGGGGATATAATCCTTGGGGTTTGGTGGGCCAGGATGTGACCCACTCGCTCTCCTCACCTAAGAGTTTTTAAGATCTTTGTCTCAGGCTGAGCCCGGGTGGCGTTGTGATTGTGCGCGGGACTGCGGCCCACTGGGACGGAGGTTCAATTCCAGCAGTGGGGCTGGGTCTCCTACTCCCACCACCGGAGAGCAGTGATGCCAAAAAAAAAAGAAAAAAAGATCTTTGCCTCTGCACACAAAACAGGATGCAGAACACTGTCTTTGCAAACGCCAATTGACTTTGGCGTCCCTGAGAAATCATGATTCTGAACCCTGAGATCCTCTTCAGAAAATGTTATGGTTTTCATTTTCATATTTAGATCAGTCCTGGGTCAATTTCGAATTTGTTTGGACATATACGAGAGATGCAAGAATCCCGTTTAATCTTCCTACATGTGGAAATCCAGTTTTCCCAGCACCATTTATTGAAAAGGCTTGTTCAAATGGACTTGGCACTCTTGCCAAGTTTAGTTGCCTATCTATAAGTGTCTATTTTGGGGCTATTGTATTCCGTTGGTCTCTTTATGCCATGCTGCTTTGATTATGGTAGCTATAGAGTAGGCTTTAAAATCAGGAAGTGTGAGTCATCTTACTTGGTTCTTTTCAGCATTCTTTTAGCTCTGCAACACCATGTAAATTTGATGATTGCTTTGTCTGTTTCTGTAAAGAAGGCTGTTGCCATTTTTACCCAGATTTTTCACATCTATGCGTAGCTCTGGGAAGTAATGACGTCTTCCCAATGTTACGTCTTCTGATACATCAACGTAGGCGCCCGGACAGAGTAGCAGTTACCTGTGGGACCGCTTTTCTGCTCGGCAGGCTGCTCAACACTGCCAGCCGCTGAGTGGGAGAAAGACTGAGCTTTGTGCTACTGTAAACAGTCTCAGACACCCACGGGGACCAGGACTCCCGGCCATGAGTTTGGTGTGGTTCACCCGAACTAGCAAAGGAAGGCCAGCCTCCAAAACATACATCACGGGTCCGGTAGGTGCAGTTGTACGGTGAAAATTATTATTTATTATAGTAAAGTTATAGAGAGCAGGAGAAAGAGAGAAATCATAAGTCAGACATATTTCGTGGTAGCCTACGGGGCCGTCCACATGGAGAGACAGCGAGTGGGGGAGGGGATCACATGAGGGAGGGGGACCAGCGGGGAGAGCAGCCCAAGAGAGGTAGGAGAGAGGAGAGGGGCGGGTCTTACTGTGCCCAAACCTTATGTACCTTTAGGCGCCATGTAAGACCTAACCACAGGTAAGGGCACACATCTCAGGAAGGGGATGGGCTAAGAGTGTACATGCAACCTTAAGGGAAGGGACTAGGGGTATGCATGTGACAAGAAAGGCGGACCCTAGACTCAATGTGGCATCACCCATGGGTGGGCTTGACCTCTTTGTCTCCTACAACGAACAGGCAACTTATTTTTATGTCTACACTTACCAAGTCTTTTAAATCTCTCTCAAAGATGGTTTATCATTTTCACTGTATAAGCCCTTCACATTCCTGGTTAGATTTAGTTCTAGAATTTTAAAGTGACCAGATTTTAAGCAGGACACCATTGACAGGGGACGGGGGGGATGTTTCTTGATTAAAAATTTGGTCTATCTGGAACAACAAAAATTTTCATAGAGGGCTGAGCCCCGGTGGCGTAGTGGTTGTGCAGGGGACTGCGGCCCAGTGGGATGGAGGTTCAATTCCAGCTCCACGGAGCAAAGGCTGGGCCTCCTACTCCCACCACCAGAGGGCAGTGATGCCTAAAAATAAGTAAATAAATAATAAATAATAGCATTGCAATATAGTTATTTTAATTTTAAAATGCTGTGGAATGTTGTTACATTCCACAAAAAAAGTGGGACGCTTGGTCACCTTACTCTAGATATTTTATTCTCGCATGCATTTGGATCACAGGGTTGGTAAAGGCCAGGGACAGAGAGAAGAATTCAGTAGTCCATCTGGGAAGTCTGGCCAGAATGCTTCTCAGACGTGAGGTGGGCAAGCTGTGCCCAGTCCTTTGGACTCACTATCAGTCGGAATCCATCCCTGGGTAAGATCACTGTGACCCGTGGGTGTCGTGTCACCTTAGCTCTGTGGTGTTTGGCAGTGAATACGCGGAGTTTTCCCCCCTGACCTGACCTAACAATCACGGAATCAGATTGTGAATCTCCATAATGGGATAAGACTAGGGTGGGATCTCTACCCTAACTCAGAGCACAGCCCCATGCAGTCGATTAGAAGAACACATCCCTGGGGCTGTGGTGTACTGACAATGCAAGTGGACACCGTCCTGTTATTCGACCCGGGGGCCTCAGCTTCATTCGTCTCTGCAGCCACAGGCCCGGCCCGCTGAGCTTGGGTGAGTTCATTTCTGTACCCACTAGATAGTCATCTTCCTGCAGACCATCAGCCCTTGAAGCAACGTGGGTCGAGAGTGGTCTGACGCCTGCTCGTGGACTTGGAAATTCCCCGCACATGGGCTACTCCTGGGGCTTGAATTCCTCTCTCTACGCACACGCGTGTGTGACTGGCCTTACTTCCCCGACGAGCCCTGCTGAGCACGGGCATCACGCGCGGCAACGTGGAGGGCAGTGAGAAAGAGGATCCGACACACGGGACTGCGCGGGGCTGCCATCTGTGCCAGTTAGGGTCTCCGAATCAGAACGGATTCGATATAGCATCGAACACCAACAGGTGCTCTTGAATTTGGAATTGTCTGCGTAATTTCCCTTTCCGACTCCTCACGGCTGCTCATTAGATAGCAGACCGGTTTGGCTTCATTCGCTTTGTACCTGATAACTTGGTTCAATTCCTCTGTGGGGGGCTGAGCCCCGGTGACGCAGTGGTCGTGTGTGGGACTGCGGCCCACTAGGTTGGTGGTTCATATCCAGCAGCAGCTCTCCAGGAGCAAGGCTGGGCTTCCTTCTGCCACCAGGGCAGTGATACCCGCCCCCGTCCCCCCCCCCCAAAAAAAAGACCCATATCATTCCTAGAACGTGTTTCCCAGTGTGGTGACCCCCTATTTCCTTTTCTCTCTTACTGCTTTGGTGAGAAAGTCAAAGATCCCACTGAAGCGGAGAGCATGAACCTTCGCATGAAGAGAAATCCTTAATTTTAAACTGGAGGAGGCCCTAAAAGAACTAACAGCACACGTTTGCAATCCTGTGGCAGCATGGCTTCCGGCCATATCACTGAGCAAACTTGGAACCTGTGTTGGACCAGACACGCGACCTCTCTGCGTCCAGTTTAGGCTCTGTTTGTTTATATCGGCAATATTGTCATTAGAAGGGACTCGGAGGAAGTCCAGGCGCGCCGCTGACCGAACCATGTGTATAAATCAGCATGCTTGAAAATATAGAAATAGATGTGGAAAATTCTTTTGAAAGTTCTCGGTGCTTGGGAATGTTTTGAGTCTCTGTAAAGATCTAGTGTGTGTTATATGCTGACTCGCACGGATGCAACATGATTAGATTCTTTTATCAATCATTTTAAAATCTGGATTTTTTTATCACGTGGCCTCGCCCCTCATTTTTCATGTTCCAGACATCACTGCACGAATGTGGAGGTGACATTCTCTCTTCTCCATCAACCTAGCCACAGGCCCCGCAGAGAGACCATGTCCGAGCTTGGCAAGAGTTGGCTCAGCAAACACATTCTAGAAGCTCCTGGGAAGCTCTTCTCCGAGAGGCCCGGGACCCTGCACAGAACCTCCGCACCCCCACCCCGCCCCATCCCCGCAGAGAGGTCACTCCAGGAGCTGAGATGATTCTGCAGGCCCAAGTCGGGACTGAGCCGGGTGCCTTCTGGAGGCTGCCAAGGGGTGAATCGCGGCCACCAACTCCATGGCGGGCCCCAGCTGCCACCCCCAGGCCGGACGCCGGGTCCCGGGTGTCGCGGTGAGGAAAGCGCGGGACGTCGGCTCTGGGTTTTCCCGGCCCGCAAGCCCGGAGCCAGCAGGAGAGCGGGTGCCCCGGGCCAGCGATTCCAGGAAGTCGCCCGCGGCAAACGCCGCGGTGCTCGCGATTCCGCCGAGCCGGCTGCGCGGGGCAGTACCTTCTCCTCCCGCGCGGTGGCGCCCGTCCCTCGGGCAGCCCGAACCCCCACGCTGGCCGCCGCCCGTCCCGGTCCGGTCCAACCCTGGGCGAGGTCACTGCACTGGGGAACGGCCCGGGGGGCTCTCAGGCGGTCACCCCGTAGTTAGCAGCCAAAGCGAAACCAACGACGCCCCAGGGGCCCCTGTAGGCGGGTGGGTGACGCAGGACTTTCCCAGCGCAGCTTCCTGGGATCCGTGATGTTTCTGGGTCTTTTTATTGATTTTTTTTTTTTAACAACATCAGGGGTTTCCGAGTTGCATTAGGTAAGTCTCCTGCCCGAGACCTCTTGAGAGCACTGGAAAGCTAGGTTATTTTGAAGGACTAAGGAGCGCCTGACCCAAGTCATGGGTCACTTTCCACTTCCTCCTGACGTGCTAAAGCTGTACATTGATTATGCAATAAGTGAACAAGAAAAACGGAGGGGGAGTGGGGGGGGGGTGCAAGCGTTCATCAATTGAGCGCTGCTGTATCTAACTGTATCGGAATACTATCGAATTGTCACACATAACCATGTACACTGATACATATATTATTTTAAAAGTAAGTTCACATTACAGCATACCATGATACCATTTGTTTTAACCGGCAGACTATACACCATTTATTTTTACGTGGATGTCATTAAAAATTGGAAGGAGCCTGAGCAAACACTTAATAGTGGGTATTCTTAGACTGGGAAGTAGACGTGGAGATGGGGGAGACAATCTTGTCTTTGTACATCTGTTGTACTGTTCAATACTGTCTAACAGCCAGCACAGGGTTACTTTTCTCATCAATTGAGACGATTAAAATGGAGAGTTAAGTACAATGGAGAGTTGAGTACAGAAGTCCGAAGAATCGATGCATTTCAATTGTGGTGCTGGAGAAGATGGTTGTAACTAGCAGGGACTACTACACGGACAAGCCCATCTGTTCCGGAAGAAGTCGGACCAGAGCACGTCCATGTTCGTGCAGTGTGGTCAGGAGAGGCCAGTTCCTGGAGAAGGGCCTCGTGTTTGGTAAAGTGGGGGCTGGAGGGGGAGCCGTGAAGAAGAGGAAGGCCCTCAAGCAGATGACTGGCACAGGGTCTGCACCCATGGGCCGCCGCCTAGGCACAATCGGGAGGCCGCTGCAGGGCACGTAGGGTCTCCGGGGCTCGGACGGACGGCCCCTAACCGAGGAGTCGCTATAAGGCCCAGGGAAAGAAAGGAACTGCATGGACTCGGGCCAAGAAGCAACCAACACGGCGCGGTGGAGGGGCTCCCTGCTCAGAGCCATCCTGGCTCCCTGTGAGTCCCCAGACAGATTCCTCCCGGGAGCCAGTGGCCTCGGCTTCCTCCTGCAGGGCAGCGGGTGGGCTCGAACCGCAAGTGTTGCGGTTAGCGAACGATACCTCTGGTAAGAATGCTAATAAGACGTGGGAATAATTGCTACTTCCATGGCTGTCCTGGTGGAAACCTTGCTCCTGGAGAGCTGCTGCTGGATTTGAACCGTCAACCCTGTGAGCCGAAGTCCTGCACACAACCCCTACGCCACCAAGGCTCTGCTGCTACTTCCTTTTTAAGGAGCCGTGGCGGGGCAGTGGTTAAGCTCTTGGTGGCCGGCTGAAGGAAGGGACCGTGGGTCACACGGACCAGGGGCTCCCTGGGAAATGCTACTGTCTGGGTCCCGCAGCGGAGTCGGAATCCACCGCAAGGCACAGACTTGCAAATCTTTAAAAAAGCGGAAGTGCAGGTTGGTGGACTGCTTTAGTCATCAGGATGGGGGGGGGGCGGTATAAGTGCTAGGGGGGTGGCTAGGAAGGATTTCACTAGAACCAAACTATTAGGACTCAGGGCAGGGCAGAAGTGAGTTTGGGGACTATAACTCTATAGGAGTAGAAAACTCCATCTTTCTCCTGCAGAAGCTGGGGCTTTTGAACTGCTGACTTTCAGGTTAGCTGAGCGAGGAGTTAGGACCCCCCCACCAGGGCTCCTCTGACCTTGGCTCAGGCGAGCCCGTTCTCGCCGTGGGCCTGTCGAAGAGCGTCCGCTCCCGCGCTTGTATGGCTGCCAACCGGGCTGAGAGAGCTGAAGTAACTCGCTCCAGGTCCACCGACTAAGAGTTTTCCTGAGTGGACATTTCAGTGAGTTTATAAAGCCCCAAACTCATTAATCATTTACGGACTCTGCTACAGAGCAGGCAGGTATTAGAGAAGCAGAAAGCAAACGACTGTTACTGTTCTTCAGAGTTGGTGAGCGTTTCAGGGGACGGCATTGCTGGTAACATCGCGGTTAGGAAAATAGGAGTCGCATTTGGTTGCAACATCAAAAGGAACGATATTATTAAGGACAGGGTTCTGATCTCCAGACCCTGAGAGCACATTCTAAAATCACTCGGTAGCGGGACTTTCCGAGATGGGAGGGAGAAGGAGGCGGGTCATTCTGCAGTCCATGCGAGGCCGACAGGGGCTTGTGCGAGTCCGTCTTCTTTTCCCATCTTGAAAACTGAGCCCAGCTGAGGTGCGGTCTCTCCTGCCAAGGGGGTCGTTCAGGGGTGACTCCCGCTTCATGGACGCCAGGCAGGCCTGACCCTGCAGTGCTTGGCCGCTGCGGTTAGATTACATGACCGAGGGCAGACCTTCTTCACCATGGGGTCTTCCCTCATCTTCATGGACGCAGAGAAGAGTGGTCCTTCGTTTTTCTTGTGGCTGTTTGTTGTCAGCTCCAGGTTTCTGTGATTTGTAGCGGCATTTTGGTTTCTTTTTTACTTCCTCTCACATAACCCTGGTTGTCTGACAGTGTCACCTGATTCTGGGGCAGAGCGGGCCGCTTCCTTCACTGAGGATGCTCCCACGCCTCTCGCTGAAGGTGCTCCCAGGTCTCTCACTGAAGGTGCTCCCCGGCTGCTCTTGGGTGTCCAGGACTAGAAGGCACGGCGGGAGAAGAGGCCTGGTGTGGGCCACATGTGCACCCCACGCTCCTACGCCTGGATCCTGTGCTGCCACTTGCGGTCCTGGCCAGGCGCACGGTCCCCGGAGGAGAGGCCTGGCTGCCCCAGGTTGCACAGCGGCTCTGGCGCTGGAGGAGTGGCCCAGACGCCTGTCCTTGCTGCAGAACTTGTCTCTGGGGGATGCCCGGCATGTACGGGGCTCCAGACTGTTCCCTCCCCCCAGCCTCCACCCCGCAAGCTGCCCGTGGCTCAAGGGGTCTGCTTGGTGTGGTGACAGGTCTCCTTGAGGAGTCACCTGACAGGTCCACACGGCCCCCCCTCCGGCCCAGCGTTAATGACCGCCCCAAGAGGGCTCTGGGCGGCGAGGTGGGGTGTCCACGGGATGGGCAGCTGTGGGTCCAGCGACTCCTCAACATGAGCTCCGGGGGACCCCAGAGGTAAACTTCAGAGACAGTAAATGGATCAATAGTTTCCGGGGCTCTGACAGGGGAGGGTGATGGGAAATGGGGAGCTAATAAGACCCCAAACCAAACACATGGTCAAGGAGCCCATGAAGACCCCCAACTGTGCGGGTGGGCAGGGGAGAGCGGCTCCCGCGAATGGTGGGTGGGTGACAGGAACTCTCTCTTTTTTTTTTTTTTTAATAAGAAAGCTCGGGCTGAACCCCGGTGGCGTAAGTGGTTGAGTGCGGGACTGCAGCCCGCGGACTTGGCGGTTCAAATCCAGCGGCGGCTCTCAGGAGCAGCACTGGGTAACTCCGACGATCACCAGAGGCAGTGATGCCCCTCCCCCCCCCCAAAGAAACTCATAGAAGCTTTACTTATAATATCCTAAAATGAGGAATTAGTCCAATGTCTATCATTAGGAAAGTTACCATACAAAACTGATTATTCATATAATGGCATCTCTAACCCACTCCCATGGAATCGATTGCTACTCACAGCAGCCCCAGAGAGGGTTCTGTAGACGCTATAGTTCTTTAATGTCATTTTATTTGGGGGCACTTACAGCTCCTGTAACATTCCGTACATCAGTTGTATTAAATATGTTGGCACATGTGCTGCCATCATTTCATTTCCCAAACGTTTTCTACTTGAGCCCTTGGTATAAGCTCCTCTACCACCCCTCCCTCGCCCGCCTTCCACCCTCATGAATCCTTGATCGGCTACATGTTGGCATTATTGTTGCCGAGCTTTAACTGTCCATTCCCTTTAAGGGGCGGATGGCCCGTCTTCTCCCAGGGAGCAACTGGGGAGGGGCTGTGGCTCAGCGGGGAACCCCCTGCCCCTGCCCCTCCCAGCGAAGCAGAGGAGCCCAGAAAAGAGGAAGCTACTCCAACAGTGATGCTCATCGCACAACTTCTAAACATGTGCTGAAATGGTTGCATTATGTCCATAAAACTGCTTTAAAAAAAAGATCTCATTTAACAGTGCTAGTACCGAGGGACCTGGCATTACGCCAAGCTAGAAAGTTGAATACTATAGTCTTTAAAAGGCAGAAATAAGCTGACAGGGCACCCAGGACAGCTAAACCCTCAGGACCAATCATGAAAGTAGCAGGGGAGGGGGGAGGAGGAAGTGAGCGCAAGGATCTACATATAATCCCTCCCTGAGGGATGGACGACAGAAGAGTGGGGGAAGGGAGACAGCGGTCAGTGTAAGACATGAAGAAATAATGACAACTTGAAAATTATCACGGGCTTGTGAGGGAGGGAGGGAAAAATGAGCTGATACCAAGGGCTCACCTAGAAAGGGAATATTTTGAAAATAATGATGGCAACAAATATACAAATGTGCTTGACACAATGGATGGATGTGTGGATTGTGATAAGCGCTGCACAAACCCCCAATAAAATGATTTTTAAAAAATTTAAAGCAGAAATATTGCAAAGAAGAGGTAAATACCCTTACCTTTCTTACTTTGGTAAAAACTACCCAGATGTACAGAATTCCCAACTGGATGATTCTTCAGTCCTGTCATTTTGTTCCACCCTCCAACCCCCCGGCCCCACAAGTATGTATGGGTGTCTTTCCCTCTGGTTTCCACGGCGAGGATAGCGGCAGGGAACAGGACAGTATGTCCAGAACACCGCTCACCTGGATCTGCTATAGCAGCTGCCCGGAAAGGGCAATAGTCTCAGGCCAGTTGATGCTCAGGGGAGCTCCCTATGGGGCCGCCAAGCCCAGCAGCCGGGGCGCACCAGTTCAAGTACTTGGAAAGCTCTAGTGGTCTGCTCAGCTGGACCTCGCAAGAGGGAGAGTTGGAGGGTGAGAACTGCCGTAAACTGTCTTGACCGTTCCTGCTCTCCTGTCCACGGCGTCCAGTCACACACACACACACTCCAATACAAAACCCACCACGCTGTCAGGAGCTGCCCAGACGGGCCCTGAGTCCACCCTGCAGCTCTCTTCGGACACAGAGTGATGCTTCTGCACTAAACGCCAGCCCTCTGTTGGCTTGTTTACATGGGTATCAAAGGCGGGCCAGACAGACAACTACTGAGATCATGGGCCATGAAGGGTGAGGCCAGAAAGACTCCTGGGGGTGCAGGGATCTGGAAGAAAACATTTTATAAAAATTCCAACCGCCTGGGTCATCATAGAAAACAGGTGCCAAAATACCAAATGTCCCACCAGGACAAGCGACGGAACAGGCTTTGATTCTGCAAGGCGTTGTCCTGGACAGAGACCACCGATGCGGAACGGAACGTCAGGGCTGCAGAGGGGGTAACACCCCTTTTGCTCATCTGCTTGCTTCGAAAAGATTGCATTTTCACAAGCTTTAGCAAATTCCGGACGGTTTTTAAGTTTTTATGGATTTGCCCTACTTTTTTTTGTCTTTCCACCCATGAGGACCGTCCTCAGACTCTCACGCTCGCTGGCTGTGGCAACGTGTTCCTTCAGACACACCCTATGTGTTTTCTGCTCAGTGAGGAGTCACGTCTAACTGAATATCTGAATCTTGTTTTTAAAAGAAATTCACCCTATACTCTTTAATTCCCGGGGATGAGGGTAAAAGGCACCCAACCTTAAAAACCAGCTCTTCCTTCCAACCTTAAAAACCTAAAAAACTGCATCTTCCCTCTGCTCCGCTGGGCAGCACGGTTACACCACACGGAGCACAGTATTGGGAGACAGCGTCTTCTGGAGCCATCTATCTCTTCCCCAAGCCCAAACCCCCAGCTCTGCGCTGGCTTCTGACTGCAGGGGCTCCGGAGTGGGCTTCCCAGGCTGTACGTACATCTTTACAGGAGCAGACCGCCTTAGCTTTCTCCTGAGCAGTTCGTGGGTTTGAACCAGGGACCTCGTGATGAGCAGCCCAACACTCACCTGACAGGGCCACCAGCACAGCTGGGAGAGTTGGACCCGGAGGACAGCTAGCCCCTAACGTAAGCAAGATGGGCAGGAACGCAAAAGGCCCTTGGAGATTGAGAGCTGTCTGCCGCCAACCCAATGGTCCCAACTTTATCATCGATTGTTCCCAGTGATGGAAAATCCAGTCTTTTAATGAAAAAACCCGTTATGATCGTCAAGCTAGTTAAAGTTCTAAAACCTTAGAAAAGGGTCTGATACTACATTAAGACTATACACTGAGCTGAAATGGCATTTATACCTAGAATATAAGGATGGTTGAATATTGGAAAATTAATGTAATTTATATTAATAGAAATTTAAGGGGGGGGGGAATCCACTCATGTCCACAGATGCCAAAAAAGCCTTTGATAAAACCCAATATGCAACCTCATGCTCTTGTGAGGCAAGGCCCTTTCCTAACATCCTTAATGAATTTTGTATTTTTAGATTGTGTGTTGTCATGATCTCGATAAACCTGCTGCTACTCCCAGGGATTTGAGCGCATACCCGGACTTGCCTCTGTGAGGCTGTGACGGACACCTGTCTGCGAGTGCAGCCCCCACGGGAACCAGGTGTCTCCGCCTGGCCAGGCACCTGTGCGGGGGCTCACCTGTGCTACGTGCGAAGGCGGCTTCCACACCACGGGTAGCCCATCTCCCAACTGGGACCAAGGGAAGTGTTTCCAGAGATCACAAGTATTTCCTGGGGCCCCAAATCTCTCTGATAGGAACCGTCATGCTAAACTAGGTGTAAACTTCCTTTTAAAAAAGCAGGATTGAAAAAAAAAAAAAAAGATTGCCTGAGCCCTGGTGGTGTAGTGGTTGAGTGCAGGACTGCGGCCCACTGGGTTGGTGGTTCAAATCCAGCAGCAGCTCTCTAGGAGCAAGGCTGGGTCTCCTACCCCCACCAGAGGGCAGTGATGACAAAAAACAAACAAACACAGAATTTCCCGAAGTTTCTTTGATGAGGGAAATGTTCAAAACGGTCCAAATGACCGTGACAGCAATGGAAAGCTGTTAAACACTCGCAATGTGGCTCGTCCAGTTGAAGAGTCAGACTTGTATATTTTCATTCTTTTTCACCCTTCGCCAGATTTTTTTATCTAAAAGTATTGCTAATCTAGTGAAGGTTTGTGGAAATAGTACAGCCCACGTCCACATACTCTTAATCTGGACCTACTACTTGTTGGCATGTTGCATGCATGTAGAAAAACAGATTTTCCGAGCCACGTGAGAGTGAAGTCACAGACCTAAATGCTTTCTATGCAGCCAGTGGAGTGGGCTCACATTTAGGAAATGTAGTGAGACAGCCCCATTTCTTTTGTCATCTCAGTCCCTTCTCAGGGCCGCAGTCTTTCCACCATCAGTAACCCAGGCTCAGGTGAGGCAGTTAAGCAGGTCCCCCCCGTCGGTCTTTCACTAGTCCTTTTCAGGACTTTAACACAAACAGCTGTGGGTTATGGAAATACTCCCTACATCAAAACACAATAGGGTATGTCAACACGCTTCAATAAATGAAATTCCTTTTCACTACATTTTGCTTGAAAAACTCGTGGCTTTTCAGAATGGTACACTAACCTGGGCTTCCCTTTAAAATTCCCACGAACACCCCCAAACAGCAGGGCGAGCCCATCTTGCATGGGTCTGTGGGTCGCGAGGCCTTTTCCTCTTTAGACACCCCCCACCCCCATGGCCCAGTGCTGTTGCCCTCTCGGGGAGGATCCGAACCCTCCACCTCCCCGGGTTTAGCACTTTATCAGCTCGGTCTTTCCGCTCGCACCCCCTCCCCAGACCAGCCCCCGAGGGCGGGCGGGCTCAGAGCCCCTGGGCAGCCTGGCCCACATCGCCAGCAACTCACCAGGGAGGCTTCTGGCTGGGTCCCCGTCTCCGGCATGCTAAGGCCGTCAGCTGCTTCTCGCTTCACCCGATGAACTTTGAACCGTCTCGTTTCCCGGCTAATGATTTCGCACCTGTGGCGACATCAGCCGCTGTAATCACCCCCACCCCACCCCACGAATGTGGCCAAATCCACCGAGCCACCTGTGTGCGGCTGCCAACCCAGGCACGGCGAGCTGATGCCGTGCCTTCCTCTCCGTGGCCCTCAGACCTTCCTTCTTAGCATGATTCAGCGACACCTTGAATGTCTCACCAACTTCCTTTGGAGCCATGCGTACGACATTTTACACAAAGTGCGAAAAAAGGCGCCCACTGACGAGTGTTTTCATGCACTGACGGGGCCTGGCAGGGGCAGCGCTCTGGACGAAGCGTCCATCACCACCCCCACCCCACGTCCGAGGCGAGGGTGACGCGTGGCTCACGGTCCGTCTGTCCAGGTTCTCCCAACTCAGATTTCCAATTGCCGATGAAGCAGTGAGTCACACCAAGCAGGGCCTGACCCCCTGGACTTGGCCGCCTAAGTGGTGGGACGTTCGAGCTTGGGGCAGTTTGACACTGGGACAAGACACTAATAATTTTAAATATTTTTGCTCTCACCACCTTTCTATTTGGTACTGATTTTTCCCAAATAACTTACTCTCCTCACATATAAATATTTTTCTTATAAAAAGATATATTCTGGGGCTGAGCCCTAGTGGCGTAAGTGGTTGAGTGGGGGACTGCAGGCGCGGGCTTGGCCATTCAAATCCAGGGGCGGCTCTGAGGAGCGGCACTGGGTAGCGCTCACGACCATCAGAGGCAGAATCTTTTTTAAAGATTCTTAAGCAATGTGAAGTTCATTCTGAGGAGACACTTGTTAAATTGCAAGGCACATTGCCAAGTTAAATGTAATATTGTAAAGAGAAGTGTGATGAATGACTTTTTAACAGTAGTCATAACTGAAATATTGAGAATGTGGCAGAGATAGTCTATGTGAATTGGTAAATAAATCCTTCACACACACACACACACACACACACACACACACACACACACACACACACAAAAAAACAACCAAGTCAGACAAAGAACGGAAAGACCAGAATCGAAAGAAAACATTTATTGAATCAAAATCAATACTTTCTTTTTAAATATCTACAAGCCAACACTGAACTCACTTTATTCAAGAATGAACACAATGTACAAAAAAAGTATGCTTATCTTATAAAAATATGTCAATTTTATTCTGGGAGTGAGCAGACCTCATTATCAACAAAACCAAGGCAAACTTGCTTTCTATCCTGAAACGTCTATCATTTAATAGCAATTGGAAAGCTACTGCACCCACAAAGTCTCGTAAAGGCCCACTGGCAACGCTGCCGGGAAGGGCTGCGCCCAAGCCCACAGTCCGCTGATTGGCACCCCTTCGCACCCGCACCCTGGAGAAGTACCTCTTTTCAGGATGCAGACCCCTGCGAACAGAATCCATGTGATCAGGTAGATTCTCATTCCGTTTCCCTTGCGTAATGGTTTTTAACAGGTATTTTGGCAAAGTGAAAACAGCCTGATGAATTGAATGGGAAAGCCCTTTCTTTCATTAGCTCCCGCGGGACAATGAGCTACACTGCGATGTGGCGGCGGGCGGCCGGCCGTGGCAGACCGGTCTCTGGGGCAGCAAAATGAAGGGCAAGGCTGGCGCAGCTGCCTCCCACCACACCCGCCGCCCGCACTCTCCAGCCTCCCTCGGAACGAGGCCGCCCAGGGGTGGCTTTTCTGGCTTGTTTGCTTTTGGGTTTTCTTATTCCTTGACTTCGCTGGCACCTTCCCTGGGGTCCTGGCGGGGGCTCTGTACACAGCAAGGCTGCTGTGCCTGGGGGCGCCTGCCTCCCCCTCGCCTGGCCTAGCCCCAACACCCGCTGGTGTTTTTGGTCCTTGGAGAAGCAACAAAGATGGCAGGTTCAGGGAAGGGAAAAAAAGAGCAAAATTAAAATGAAATCATGGATTTGGGAGAAGGGAGCAGAGTTCCTTCTGGTTGTTTCAGAAATTACGTGGTAGGTGCAAAACGTGTGCTCATTTGAAAATCAATGATCAAGATAGGCACAGGTAACCTAGCAATCGTGCTGGCAATGCCCCTGCAGCAGTGTCCCCGGAAGGAACGGGGCTCTAGCTGGGCAGGATGAGAATGGCACGCAGGCACATTCCAGAGCACACCGTGCCCACGATGAATTCAATGACAATGGGAACTGAAGGTCCAGTGTTCCCGAGCGTGGCTAAATCGCCACTGTGATGACTAGGCGTGGGGCGTGGCGGTGTCTAACACGGCGTGATACACCCGGGCTCTCTCGGGGCTGGGGCTCGCCAGCTCTGGAGGCTCAAAACTGCGGAAAGATGAGAACTGAGGAGGCCGGGCCCATAGAACTGGGCACACCGCGAGCAGGAGAACGGTTCTGTGTTTGGTGGACAACCTACTGCGCGCCTGGCTCCCTCCCTCCAAACCTGGGCCGAGGGGAGGGAGAGGAGGGAAATCGACAGGCAGCAGGGCCGGTGGCTCGTTCTTCATCCGATCACCAGCCTGCTGTATGAAGTGTTCATCGAAGCCTGTCTGCTCTGTGCCGTGTTAACTTACACCTACATGGCTGGCTGGCAAGGACTGATGATCGAAATGTTTTAATGTCTCGCCAAGGAGAAGCACTTAAGAGAAATATCGGGAACTGTATATAATATTAAAATACTCCGTTCACAATTTGTGAAGGATAAACATTATTGTGGAACCTGAGGCAAGGCTTTTGGCCAACGCCATAAAAAGGCCCGGTCCGGGCTGTGCTCACTGGCAGTGGCAATCTCCACGGCCCCCGAGACCCGCGAATGACAGCGGAGCCACGACTCTCGCAGTGGCGAGTTAGTCGTATGGGCCGGAAGCAGAACACACTGCTGCTGGGGACAGAGAGGTCACACAGGACACAGAAAAGGCAGACGACACGGGGATGAGGGCGTCAAGGGGCCGAGGGAGACGGCGCGCGGGGCCAGACCGGAGGCGGGGACGGCCGCAACCCTGGGGAGTGGGTGACCCTCGCTTGCCCTCAAAATAAATGTGGCGAACGTGTACTACGACAGAACGGATGCCTTCTGAATGTAAGCATTTCTTTTATTGCGATTCTAATCAAAGCGACCAAAAAGTCCTAAATGACGCTGCAGG
>PVJH01003481.1:111574-141903 GCA_004026705.1 Nesogale talazaci
AAGGAACACGGAGGAGCATGTGCTCGTGGGTCTCACACTTGCCAGAATACACAGACACGGTGACAGGCGAACAAATACGAGCGGGTCCTTGCTTACCAAGACAAATCATAAGGCGGAGGGCGGGAAGGGGAGGGAGACATGTTTAAGGCGGGCAGGAAGGACAAAAAAGAAAGGAAAAGGAGGAGGTTTCAAAATGGTGGCAGCATTCACGAAAAAGATCATGCTAAGGTCAGATCCATATTGATTTGAAAAGTAAGCCACAATCCAAAGAACTCTGTCCACGAGTCCCAAGGCATGCATGCCGGCTGAAGAGAATGCAGACACATCTGACGACGACGGCTTCTTCAGAGCAGGACGGTCACGTGTCACTGGAGCAATCACAAGAGGGTGAACGGGACGCCATCATACGTCTTTTTTTGTAGTTAAAAAAGGGAAGAAAAGCAATCACAAGACAAAAAAAAAAATTAAAGAAATAATGGAAAGAGGAAACACAGAAATTCACAATGACCTATAAAACCAAAAGAAAAATCCAAATTATTCTTACACTTTCAGGACCCATCTTTTTACAGCTGTGTCTCCACCCGTGCCTGCCAGCCCACTGAGAAAGCTTACGGAGAAAGGTGCAGAGAGCTGGACCTCAGAGGCCTTCTCTGCTCAGGAGGGTGCCTCGGTGTCTCATTCTGCCAGGAGGGCAGAGGCAGCTTCTCCCCAGAACCTCAGCCCCCCACACCCTCTCCGCCCGCTGCCTAGAAGGAGGCAGGAGCTCCCGAGGGAGGAGCAACCCGAAGTTGGTACAAAAAGACAGCCCGAGGCCACCCTTCGAAAGAGTTTGGCAAAGTAAGGCCTGCTTGCCCTTTCCAAGAAGTTCTCAATTAAAAAACAACTAGGTCACCAAATAACCACAGTCTACCCCCCTCCCCACAACATAGAACTGAGGCGGTCTGTCTGGCGGTGGGCGGGCAGGCGGCCTGGGGGCACTCACAGAGGGAGCCCTGGGCTATCCCGCTTTCGTGTCCACCAGCTGCATCTGCACGTTGGCGGCCATTCCAGCCCCGTAGCCACCCTTGGACTGCATCTGGTTCTGAATGGAGCTAACCTGAAAGGAGACAAAAACGGGGGAAACGGAAAATCAGGAACGAGGTCAGGTGCAAAATAAGGGAGTCTGGTTCCCAACAGTTCAGCCGGATTGCTTCCTTCCCCCAGAACACTTCTTCAGAGTGCAAATTTAGTTGTTCTGGTCATAAGGGTAAATGGTTTGGCTAGCTATTGAGACATTTGGGGGCGGAGGTGTGTGGGGAGAATAGGGGTGTCCATAACGCCTCTTAATTTCTCTCTCTCTACAGTTGTTCAAACGAAAGTCAGTGTCCTAATTCACAGGCACTTGGTAACATTTCAATAACCACCCACAGAGGCACTCTACTTTCTGTTCCTCAAAGCCAGGAATCTTAATTTGCAGACGCCCCCCCAGATGTGACCAGCCAGAGGTAAATGTACACATGGGATATGGTCCTGACCCGATCTGACCCTGGTAAAAAGAAGTCGAGGGGCCCGCAGACTTAGACTGTAGCCCAGTTTTATTAACTGATATCACTTCTGAATACCAGGCTTCTTCTCTGGGCTATGTTCTGATGGAATGTGAGATACATAAAAGTACTGAGGTACTTCCTTTACTTTTTAAAACATTCTCAGAACCTGGAACATAATTAAATGCACAACAAATGCTTAAACAACACTGGTGGAAACAGGCCTGGCCCAGTAAGTCATATGCAGTCATATGCTTTTCTTATGTCATTACCATTGTCCTCCAGACTGGATGCTGCTGGGAATTAAAGAACTGGGCAAGATTGCTTGAAAAAGGACCATCAGCCACACAATTTTGAAGGTGCGGTACTGGCAGACAAGAGTCAGAAATCCTGGCCATCCAGTCTACTAGCTTTGGGAATTAGCTGACAAGCCTCCAGGCGCCGGAGAGGGGGAGGTTAGCACCATCCATTCACCCCTTAGTACCGCAACCTTGACTGTATTCTAAAGCATGACGAGCTAGGAGTTTTACGACGAATGATTATGAATTGGCCGAGTAAAAAGATGTGACTGGGTAATTTTTGAAATTATGCTGGACATAAAGTCTCATAAAATGTAAAATATACAGTTTAAATGGATACAAAAGAATTTAAGCGAGAGAAAGTGTCAGCACTCAGACCACAACGTTTTTACCAATCTGAAAATTTTGCTTAAGTGGATCATCTTACAATTGTACCAGGCAAATTTATACACGTGTTACCATCAATACTTTCTAGAATTTCTATCGAGCCCTTGGTACGGCTCCTCTTTCCCCCCACCTCACTCCACTCCCGTTCTCGGGATTCTTTGATCGTATCTCAGACTGACCACTGACTACCTCCCCCATAGTGTCCACTGTCCATCCCCCTGGGGGGGGGGGTGCTGGTCATGGTGGTTGGTTTCCCCTCCCCTGCCACCTGCGATGACTGTATCCATTCCTCCTGGGTTGCGTGAGTCGTGAGCATGTGTACACGCTCTGGTCTCATCCCAAGTGAAAGGCATCACTGCCGCTGCTTGACTCATCCCTTCCCTGTGAGCCCTATGTGGGAAATGTCCCCTGTCTACAGATGGGCTTTGGGTCTCTGCTGACCCCCTCTCAACAACATGGGTTTGTTTGTTTGTTAAGGGTCTTCGGATGCTTGTCACTGGTCCCACGGACACCTCATGATTGCACAGGCTGGTGTGCTTCTTCCGTGTGGGCTTGGTTCTCTGCTGGATGGCCGCTTGTTTCACTTCAAGTCTTGAAGACCCCAGATGCTGTATCTTGTCATCGCGGGGCACCATAGTCCTTCCTCGCCCTATTAGCTTATGTACCCATTTTGTCTTCAGCAATGGGTGAGCATCTCAGATTGCCAGGTTGTTAGAACAAAATGTTCTTGTACTGAGGGAGGGGGCATAATTCTCATATCGTACAAGCCAGTGGTTCAATCACATTATGAAGATTTGTACCATCATCACAAATTGTACAACATTTTCATTGTTGATGTATTTGTTATTAACTCCCCATTTCCTTCCAACCTTCTCTGCCATACCCTCAATGAACTATTTTTTTAATTTAAAGACTTTTTTGGACTGATAGAGACTGGAGGAACCAGAGACTACTGTTCTAAGACATCCTCTTTAAATAAAATTAATTAACCAATTTATTCAGACCTCTTACAATGCATTTTAACAATCCATAATTCAGTTAAATCAAGCATAATTTTACAACTGCTACCACCATCAGTTTCAAAACATTTTCTTTCTTCTTGAACTCTTTGATATCATCACCCTTTTATCCCTTCCTTCCCCAACTTATCTCCCCCAGGAACCCTGATTATTACTATTAATTATAATAAATCATTTTATTGGGTGCTCTTACATATAATAGTCTATATATCCATTATATTAAGTGAATATGTACAAATATTTCCATCAGCAATTTAAAACGTTATCTCTCTTCTTGAGCCCCTTGATATCAGTCCTCTTTTCTTCCTCCCTCCCCCACATGTACTTATATTTTTGGTTGTATCTTACACCATCCAATGTATCTGTTCACCTGCCATTCTGTTATTTGTTCTCCTCTATCAGTTCTCCTTCTGGTACCCTCAGGGAATCATTACTCCCATTACCGCTTCTTGGCTTTCATGCATCCGATGCTCTTGATTACACAAATGAACATATTCAGGCCTAACAAGATTAATGAGGTAAAACAAAGACCACAATAGTGAGTGGAGGAAATATCAAAGAACTAGGATAGCTTTGTGTTTCATCAATGCTATATTGTTCCCTTGATTTACCATTCCTTAAAAGGGACTGTCCAACTATTTTATAGGTGGGTTTTTGGTCTCCATGTTGTCCACGCTCCTTTGTGTCAATTTGATTGCTTATTTTTGAACTTCTGATACCTCTTTCCCTTGAAACCTCATGATCACACAGGTCGATGTGATTCTTCCATGCGGGTTTTCCTGCTTCCCTATTAAATGGCTGCTTGTTTTACCTTCAAGCCTTTAAGACCCCAGACGCTATAGCTTAAAATAGTCGGGCACCATCAGCTTTCTTCACATTTGCTTATTCAGCCATTTTGACTTCAGTGATCACGCTGGGAAGGTGGGCATCATAAAATGCCAGATTATTAGAACCATTTTTTAAAAGGTCATTTTATTGAGGGCTCTTACAGCTCTTAAAATAATCCACACATCAACTGTATCAGGCATATCTGTATGTATGTTGCCATCATTATTTTCTAAATATTTACTTTCTATTAGAGTCCTTAGTTCCAGCTCCCCCGCCAACATACGATTCTTTTTTTTTTTTTTGGCATCACTGCTCTCTGGTGGTGGGAGTAGGAGGCCCAGCCCCACTGCTGGAATTGAACCTCCGTCCCAGTGGGCCGCAGTCCGGCGCACAACCACTACGCCACCGGGGCTCAGCCCCAACATACGATTCTTGTAAGAGGTAAGATTTAAGTAGAGGCCCAAAGTCCATCTGCTTCCTTGTATTTTCATATATAAACACATACACCTGTCTTTATATGTTTATGTATCTATATTTACACCTATATGTTTTACTTTGTCTTTCCTCTTTTCCTTTTTTCTTTCCTCCTGCCCCACTATCATGTTCACCATCATTCATTCACCTTTCAGTATTTCCTCTCAGATACATTTCAACTGATCAAACATGACCATGCAGGCTATAGCCTCCTCACTGTCAATTTCAGAACCCTTGCTATTCAATTCATTTTCACGTCCCTGTCGGCATTTAATACTTTAGACCTATCTGAAAAACAAGTATCACCTTAAATTTTTTTATACTGTGCATCTTTAAAGCTATGTAGATTCTAAGAAGAAGAGTGCTGAATTTCAAGTTCACACTACATGCTTTGGCATGTAAGAACCTCTCAGTGTGAGACCGAGGGTGTCACTGTGACTGTGGACATATGCTGGAGGGCTACGGTGTTGAAACCCTCTTCTGCTTTTGTGTAAAATGGGCTCTTGGCAAGAGCAGCCTATTAGGGGTGGGGGCAGCAATGACCAGTCTCTGACAGGCTATTTCATATGGACCACACTGTGTTCATAACACTAGCAGCTCGTAGATAAAACCTATGTTACAACACTCTCTTTAGGTAAACAGCGAGTCTGTTCACAGCTTTGTCTTGTTTGTACTTTCACTAACATGGCACAGGGCAGCAGGGTTTCTTTCAGCAGACCAGGCTTACAACCCGCTCGGTGGCCTCCTGACTGAATCACACATGTCCTGCCTGGTACACGGAGCTCAGTGGAGCTGTGGGCATGGAGGAACCCTTTCGAGGAAACAAACTAATGTATGAAATGGCTGAGCAAAATCTGCAGGTAGTTTATATTTGGTTCCTAAATGTGAAAACACTGCAGGGGGGAAAAAATCCCTTCAGGGCAAAACCTGGTGAGGGCTGGGATTTCCTCAGAGCTGAGCAGAAAGGCAGGCCTGGTGGCCCCGTAGGAAGCTCGCGCTCTGCTGAGATCTGGTGCAAGCAAAGGGAGACAAACAGTATTCAGACTCTTCACCAAGGCAAAGTGGTGAACAGGACTCTTAAAGATAGTTCTGGGCTAAGCCCCGGTGGTGTAGTGGTTGTGCACAGGACTGCGGCCCACTGGGATGGAGGTTCCATTCCAGCAGCGGCTCCACAGGAGCAAAGGCTGAGCCTCCTACTCCCACCACCAGAGGGCAGTGATGCTCCCCAAAAAAGAAGAAAATTCCAAAATGGACATACACAAGATTTAGAAGGCGAGTGAACCCCAACTCTTCAGACAGATAGTTCAAATCGGACTCTTCATAAATAGGTTAAAAAAAATTTTTTTAATGGAAGAGATTTGTGGGTAAGAAATGGAGAAAAAATTCCACAGATGTAATGACTGTGAAGTTACTTATTATATATAAAATATGACCACCACAGTAATGAAGCCTGCAGGGTCTCCCTGCTCATCAGGGACCCGAAGGTCCTGAGTTATATTTTGACAGCAACATGAAACCTCTCCCGGTTTCCACAAAAGCAGTTATGCAAAACAAAACATTTTCCTAAACTCAAGAACGAACAAGCTGTTTCCTTTCCTGGAAGCTACAGAAGCCATTCCTGCACTGACCTGGCGACTGTGTGACAAACTTGTTGGCAGTATCCAGGATACACGCCCCCCCCCCCCCCACCCCGCCACAAAGCTGTTGTCAATGCCGTCCAGTAAGTGAGCACCCAAGGGCCACGATCCGTATTCACACCGCCTAGTGACTCCTGGTCCCAAACACTTTTTTGGGGTGGGGGGTGATGCAGACACACCTATGCACCGGAGGCCTCGGCAACCAGAAGCCCCTGGGACTTGGTGGATTAGGGCAAGAGTGAAGCAGAGTCTGATGAAAACTCCCCAGTTGAGTGGTGCTTCTCATTCACTGCACGGCACCGCGTGCCCGCAACTGCCCACCTCAGATCCAAACTAGGGCACAGGAGAGGCCCGCGGAGTCACTCTGCCGTGTACCCTGAAATCTGCTAACACCTGACTTTAAAGACAACACACAGACCTCCCTCCCTTCCTCCTGGGTCTTCCTGTCCTGAAGAAGGACAAAGCAAATGTTGGCTGTGCGCCCTTAAGAGGTGAGTGCAAAGTTGAACCCCAGGCTTAGTGCACAAGAATTTATATCTCAGTGATAAATAAGTCACAAAATGTAGGTAAGGGCTAATGCCTTAGGAATAAATACGTTTGTAAAAGGTACTACCACAGTACTAAAAGGCTGGTCTTTCTAAGGCCTTTGTTGAGAACAGGGAGAGTCCAAAAACATTAGCCTCCATTCTGAACTTGGAGCCTTTGAAGTAGGTAGTCAGGGGCAAGGGGGCCACCGAGAGCTGCAGCACAAGAAACCAGTCACAGCGTGGTCAGAGACCATTTTCACTCAGAGACTAATCGTTCAACATCTCTCTCTCTCTCTCTCTCTCTCTCTCCCTCTTGCACACACGAGCCACTCGCACCTGTTGTCTAGTTCACTGGGCTCTGCCGTGTTGGGCACTACGGCAGAGGCAGCAGTGCTGGGTAGGGAAGCTGCCCCGGGGCCCGCCCGCCCTCCGACAGCCCGAGCCGCACTCACAGAGTTCATCCCACTGAACAGGTCTCCGGAGCCGACGTGGGCTGTGTGCACAAAGTTGGTGGGCTCCCCGATCATACTTCGGTCAATCCGCCGCCGCCGTTTCTGGAACAAGGAACAACGAGTCACAAACTTAACTTTGTTAATAAAACACTGATTTGGATGGATTTTGACAACATCCATGACAACTTCGCTTGGTTCATGATAATAAGTTTGCCTAGAACACAAAAACCCTTTGCCTGTCACAATGACAGGCTTTCCTGGATAAGTTCTCCTGTTCACCATAATCTAAAAGCAGTACCATTGGCAACTCTTCAGTCCTGCCGCGGTGGTGTGACTGACGTCACGGGCGAACGGGAAGCTTCTCCTTTCCAAGGTAGTAGTCGGTGTCCCTACTCTGTAGAACAGAGTGGCTTACTTCGCAGATGTTTTGCTATGTATTTCCAAAAGTATAAGTGGATTTCAGAAGTTCATGGAAAGGGGGAAAAAAAAGAGACATGAAGTCAAAGAATTTCCCGTGACCTGTTTGAAGCCTCTCATGGTAGAAGACCCAAGCCAGCAGATGCAGGGCTGGAGGTGGGCCGGCAGCGTCACGTGACAGAAGTCTACCTCCAATCATGCCTGGACATGACACAAGGCCTCGTGCTTGTGAGCGGCTCATGGGGCAGCGCTACTGCGTCTCTGGGGGGCTCTCTTACAGTTGTTGTTTTTCCCTTGAACATGTCTCATAGAGGAGTGATGAACTACAACAAGGATCATTCCCGACATGACTTCCAGGCCCCTCCTGAAAGAATGGTGAGCCCATCTGTGTTTGGGGCTTTGCTGTGGGACCACAGGAATCCTGACAGGAGGATGTGCGGCGGCCCCAGGAAGACCCAGATCCGCCCGCATCTCCACCCTCCCTGCTTTCTGTGCAGTGTGCTGGCTTCCTGCTATTACTTCTTCCGTGTGGCGATGTCAGGTGCCCTTAACTGCAGACTCGGGGTCAGTCAACACTCCCAGCCACCACAACCCGGTGTGCGTTTTCCGAGATTAAATCTTGGGGGGAGCAAAGAGCCCTGTTTTTCTCCAGTGAAGCAGCTGCTGGGCTTGAACCGATGACCTTTCAGTTCCTTCCCAACGTTCATCCCAAAGAGACACACAGGTAAGGAGGGGGTCCTTTCGTCCAGGAGGCTGTGTGCAGCGGTGAAGCAGCACCTGTCTCCTTCCATGCTGCTCCTTACCCTGGCCCCAGCACTTTCAGTTTGTTTCCTTCCACGGGTGCCACTCAGCACACTGCCCCTGTCCTGCTCTCCTCCGGGGCTGACAGCACCCCTCCCTCAGGGACTGCGAAGCAACGGTCCTAGATGGTTTTTTCTCAGGTAAAGGTCGGCCAAGCTGCCAGTAGTTATGTCTTTTTTCCCCTTCCTGGTTAAGGACTTATATTTCCTTTAATTTGTCTCACAGCCAAATCCAGCTTCACCAAAACCAAATCCACTGCCATCAAACTGATTCTAACTCACTGCGACCCTGCAGGACAGGGTAGAACCACCTCGGTGGGTTTCCGAGATTGCAGCTCTTTATGGGAGTCGAGAGCCTCTCCGCAACGGCTGGCGGTTTTGAACTGCTGACTTGTGGTTAGCAGCCCAACGCATAAGCACTATGCCACCAGGGCTCCTGCTCCATCACCGGGGGATGTGGATTTTCTCAGCATCCAAGCTGAACTGACTGCGGGGACTTCTTCCTTGACAAACCACTGACGGGAGGGCTGGCAGGATTACCCTGTGTGGCAGGGAAGAGCCCACGCGATGCCCTGGGCTGCCATCTGTAGGGGAGCAGACCGAGCGAGCTCTGCTCTGAGCTCGTGGCCGATGGGGTAAGTCAGGCACTTCACCATCGTGCCCCCTACTACTTACACAGCACCCCTCCTTCCAGTCAGTGAACAGTGAGAACTGGGCGGGCTCCAAAGATGCTCCCTGGTGACTGAGCGGCCAAGGGCAGAGCACCGCGGCCTACTCCCACCCCCTGGACCGCGCGAGCTTGGTCAGGACTCTCTGACGGCGGTGACGGCTTTACTGAGCCGGCACTCAGACTTCCCGCTCCACACTGAAGCTCCTGGCCCTATTGGACCTGTAAAAGCCGAGATGGAAAGTGGAGGCTTCCCCCCCACCCTGCCTGGCTGACCGAACTCAGCAAAGTCTGGGGCACAGCACAGGGACTGAGGAGAGATGGAAACGCGGAGGGAGGGTGGCCAGCACCCGGCCACACAGGATCTGTCTTCAGGGTCAGGGACCGACCCGTGGTTCCTCGCAAGAGCAGCAGGAAATGCGTGGAAGGCTGCAAGCGCCGGGGAGCACCATGGCTAAAAGTGTGGCCCCAACAGCGACATGGAACATGGACCCAAGGGGAAGAGAGAAGAGATTCTAGAAACGCCGGTGAGGAAGAGTGAGCGGCTTTCTCCACGCAGCAGAGATGGAACAAAGTGGGAGAGATGGAGCTGAGCGGTGGGTCTCTGTGGCGGAGCGACAGCTCTTCATATGGATCTCGGACCCAGCGCCTGCAGTTCCACACACAACAGGGGGTGCGCTCCAGAGAGGAGGTGGGGGTAGGTCAGTGTGCATTGTCCCCCTCGGGCTGTAATGATAAGCCATCTCTGAAGCAGCAGGCAAGGGGGAGGCGTGGAGGACCGTGAAGAGCATGGTCGAAGTGTCCGTGGGAAGTGGTGGTGGCTGCATCAGAGGCTGTGGCACGGAGACCCCAAGGAGCAGGGCAGAGACTATCTCTGGGGCTCCGTCTCATCTGGCCCAAGATTATAAAAGTCACTGGCAGGCAGGCCTTGTGAGCCTTGGCGGCCAAGGCAGAGGGTTCCTGCGGCGGAGACTGAGGATGGGAGAGCCGTGGCTGCCACTGGGGTGAGAGGCTGACCAAGAGGGAGAGGCTTGACTCCTGGCTGAGACCAGTAACGCTCTCCTTCCTGTTTGCTGCTCCCGACTCGAGGCAACTTAATCCTCCTCTACTAAAACCCCGCGATTGGAAGTGATGCCTGTGAGCCGTGTGTGGCCATGACAGTGGCTGACCGATTCTAGCACAGAGCAGTGGCGGGGAGGAAGGGTGGTGTCAGACTAGGTAAGGAAGGAGGGACCTGGAGGCTGGTCTGGCCTCGGCCTCCTGGCAATAGGGAAACCGGGGAGGTCCTCTAGCCGGGACCACCACATGGGGGGTGGTGGTGGTGGTGATGTGTGTTTGTTCCAGATCTCATCATTAATCTTAGGCTCAAGGTGTTGGCTTCAGGAGGTTTGAGTGGTACAGGAGGCTAGTGTCTGCACACCGTTCATTGGCTGGGTCTTATCTTCTCTGTGTCTCCCCTGGCTGTTACACTGCCGATAGTTCTTCCCATTTCTTTACCTTCACTCTCTCCTGGCTCATGGCATCCCCCCCACTAGAACGTAATCATGATCAGGTGCCACCCCCCATACACAAAGAAAGAAAACCTGTCTGCCCTTGTTTCTGCTGCGTTCCAGGACACTGCCTGTATGCCTGGACATCGCCTTTCTCCTCCACCCAGCCGCTCCTCTGCTTGCTCTCCTGCTGCCCACTACGCCCTCTACTCCCCAAGGCCATGGAGCCACCCGCCCCCCTTCATCCTCATTGACATTGCCCCAGCCTTCCGCTCAGCTGCCTGCTCCTGCCTTGACCTCTCTGTGCCACGCTGGTGGTGTTCCTCGTGACCCTCGGTCTGGCTGGTCGACCCCCCAGACTGCTGCTGCGCCCTAGAATCCGGGCTCCCTGTTTGCTCTTCTTCCATAGACAAATGCCCTTGGCCTCATTATGCTCACCCCAGAGGTTTCTCTTGCTAACTGCACACCCAGATACCCAGCTTGACTTCGTGCGTAAGCCACAGGTACCTCAAGTTCAGCATATTTGAAACAGAATCTCTCCTCACTCTACAGCCCTCCCCTCCAGAAGGGCTGTCTAACCCTGTGAAACACACACACACACACACACCATTTTCCAAGCATAAGATGGGCATCTTCAAAATGGAACTGGTTTTGGTGTGCTGGATTAAGGCGATTAGGACGAGATTTAAATCATGGACAACAGGGGAACTCCAGCTCGAGGCCTTCGCAGAGAAAACAGGAAGTAGTGTGCTCTGCTGTGATCGTAACAACTCTGTCTGGCAATAGCAAAGAGACACGACTTTTCCTGGAAACCCATGTCATCTTTTCATAGCGGGCTCTATTCAGACTGTTGGCATATGAATACTTCTTGCCCTTCTCAAAATATTAACAAGTTATTGTGCCTCCAATCTACTGAGGGTACGTGAGAATGATCAGTTCTATTTGGGGGGTGGGTATTAGGGACCAATGTCTCTGTCCAGGACATGTCCACGTAATTATTAGCCACTACAATACAGTCTTCATTAAACACCACCAAGGCCTAATTTGGAGCAGATGCAGGAAGGAAGTAAAAGGTTCATTTCAAAGGACTGACTATGAAACCGACTGTTAACATCCTGATCTGAACCTTTATGGGGCAATTGGGACAACAGATGGGATAGCGCATTGATGGGGCATTCTGCTTGATTTGGGGGTGTGGCTGCCTTTTTAAAAGTCCATATTGAGCAGTAAAAAGGAGTGTGTTACTGATACATGCTATCTGTAACATGGGTAAGTCTCAAAAGAACTGCTGAGGACGTGAAAGCAGCCATCAAAGGAGTGCACGCGGTGAATGCCTTTCTATAACCTTCTAGGCCGTACAGCCCTGCTGTGTAATGGCAGAGAGTGGGGCTGTGGGTGCCCAGGGCAGGGGGGGAAATGGAGGCGGCAGGCTTCCAAGCACAGGAGAGCTTAGGAGAGGGTACAGGGGCCTGTGGAGGTGGTTTTACAGGCACAGATCAAAACTTACCCAAGCACATTTGGAACACGTGCTGTTTATTTTATGTCCGTGTACACCTCAGTGTACACTTTTTAATATAATTTTTTTTAAAAAAAGAACCACTGTGTCTCTGAGATATAAAATGAAACTGTTTGGGGATGAATATTTGCTTTAAAATGATCCAGTTCAGAGGACTGATAGCCCCCACACTGTTAATTTTCGAAGCTGGATGCTACCTACTGGGGGGTAGGGGGAAGACGCTTTCTTCTGCTTCTGTGGAAAATGGACAATTTTTTTTTGTTTTTTGGGCATCACTGCCCTCTGGTGGTGGGAGTAGGAGGCCCAGCCTTTGCTCCTGTGGAGCCGCTGCTGGAATTGAACCTCCATGCCAGTGGGCCACAGTCCCGCGCACAACCACTACGCCACCGGGGCTCAGCCGGAAAATGTACAATTTTTATAATGTGAAGCTTGGAGAAAGATTTCACTCATTTAGTCTCTCTTACTCTTACAGTCTGACATGAAAACATGCCTATCTTGTGACACAGGCTGGAACAATAAACAATATTTACTGTCTGGTTTCCATCACAAGTTTATCTTGTCCTCATTCTCCCAGGCATTAAAACTCTAAAATAACTTCCTACTTATGTCCTGTCTTCCTCCCCAAACCTTGAGAAGACATCATGTCCACCACACTGTAAACTTCATTTCAAAAACACCAGTGCTATCCCATTAGCATATGGCTGTTAGCTTAGTCTGTCATTCTTATTCATATGTGCTTTATTCACTGGCACACATTACCTGCTTCTTCTTTAAGAAAAAATAAAACGACCCAAGAGTAACAACGGCAACACAAACAGTCCCAGTCTAGTAGCAGGTGCCCCCTTTCCCTCCACTCTGTCCACGTGGATTGTCAGCCCCGCCTCTGGCTGGCCCGAGCAGAGCCACAGCAAGCCTATCTTTCCTCTGTGCCCAGAGGCACCCAGAGGAAAAGCTCTTTGTTAAAAACAAGGGCAGTCCCTCTGAGATCACCACGCAACTTCCGCTGGCACCTCTGCGTTATGTACCTTTTCTGGAACCAACTTGTGTCATCGTGACTATGAGAAAGGATGTTCAACTTCCCACATCTAAAACCAAACACACGATCTTTTTCTTCTGCAACACACTCTTCCTACCGTGATTCCTTTTTCTTTTTTTTTTTTTGGTGGTGGTGGGGGGCGGGGGGAGAAACAACACTTCTACCAGTAGTTTGAGTCTAATTTAAGGTGTGTCCTTCCCCCTCCTTCCTTACACATCAGGTCTCAGGGATCCCACCTGCTCATGCTGTCCACCCACAGCACTGCCACAGGGACAGACTGCAGGCCCCTACTTCTTGGGGCTCTCAAGGGCCACCTCCTGCAACCTATCCCATGAGGGGCATCAGTCGTAGCCTGTGGCTGGCGTCTGGCTATACTGCTCAAAATACAAATATGATCATGTCGATTTACTTTGTAAACCCCCCAATGGCTTTCAAAAGGTCCAGGTATGTTTAAAAACAAACAAACACCAAACTACCAAGAATCGTCTTATGAAGTCCTATCTACCTCTCCTCTTCACCTTTGACGACTTCCTTCCTCCCTCGCCTTGTAAGCAGCAGCTGTGAACATAAAAGTGTGGGGCGCAAAACCCACAAGGGCAGGCAAGAGGGGGTGGAGCACAACCTGACGCCCAGTTACAGAAGCCGCAGGTAGATAGTTTCAGCAACACTTGAGTCAAATAAATATACTGCTTTTCCTTTCAATTTATGTATACTTTTTGCTTCTTTGTTTTTTCAAATGGCAACTAAATTGTTAAGATGTGAATCCTTATTAAACTGCCTGGGCTGAGTCAGTTAACACATTGCGGACCGATCCCGAGTTTACTTGTGTTTAATGTTTAATGCAAAAAAACAAAAAACAAAAAAACACCCCTAACAGCCTAAACACTTGGGTAAGTTGGTAAAAAAATATCTGGTCTTTAATGTGTTAAAAAGGAAAAATTGTAAAGGATTTCTCTTAGTCGAGGGCCCCGTGAAAAACTCCAGGAAGTGAATACAGTTTGGGAACCTCTGAAGGAAGCCGCTGATTTTTAAATTATGGGCCTTTTTCCCATGGTGTGGCGGTGAGGGGTGCTGTGGGTGCCAGAACAACTTACGAGCTGCCTCCTAGACTCCTATTATCTGTCTAGCTCACAGGAGGAAAACAGACTAACAAAAGCTTTCATAATCTAACAACGAACAATATTTTGTCTTTGAGGGCTGGGGGAAAGCTAAGTAAAATGATTTTTCTAGTGGACCTTCATAGAGGCAAAAAATAAACACATAAATGGTAATAATATCAATCAACTCCACGAAATGTTCTCACTCCCAATCTCCTCTAGTGCTACTCATTCTTTCAGACCCAGCACAAATGCCACCTTTTGTGCTCAGGTGGTTGGGGAGTCTCTGGTCTGAGCAGTCACAAGTGCATGGTTCATATTTCCGTTGATTGTACCCACAACGTTATATTATTATAAGTTATCCGCTTACAGATGTTCCTATAACCCTGAAAGTTCTCCTATGACAGTTGCTATGCCTGACACATAATGGACAATACACGCCTGTTGAACGAATAAAAGGCCCTTTAACAAACAATGTCAGCTCAGTTCTCTAAAAAAGGTTTGTTTTATCCATTATGACCAAATACATCTCAAGGACCTATTCACATGGAGATGTCGAAAATGGAATGCCACGTTCTAATGCGCTTTGTTATTTCTGTTGAAATGTATGTATCTAAAGGCTTTATTTTTTCTGCTTTAGAGTAATGCTGTCCACAAAGGGCTTCAAGTTTGGGCCACTGTCTAAAACAGGAGCCTGTTGCTAGCACACAGGCTGAGGACAGCAAAGACAAAAACCCCGACTCACCTGCCACATCTCATATGCCCATCTCCACACCATTTTCACCTTCACTTCAGAGGTCATCCGAGTTTTCCACAACACACTTCCAAGTCAAAGTTTTATCCAATACCCAAACACTCAACTCTGCCTCTCAAATAGATTCCGACTCCTCTCCACCTTCTGGTGCTTGATAGATTGAGGCTTCTAGGTCTATTTACCGAAATATCCGTGATGACTGCAGCAATAGAGCCCACTATGTACACAGATTTTACTCTTTGAGTTAAACAGACTTCGAAGGTAACATTATGAACTACAATCAGACTAATAAAGAGCACACAAAACAGATGAAGACTTAAAGAAATAAATTTGGAAGAGGCACTGTATTACCATGACTCAAAAAACAAAGAAGTGAATTACTAAAGGAACTCATCACAAATTAATCCATCTACATGCACTTGAGTGAATTCTCTTACCGTGTTCAAAACAAGTCACAGCCCACCCTCACTTTGGGGAGGGAGAGAAAAGGCCATGCAAATCAACACCATGAAATAATACAGAAGTTTTGCTCTTTATCTTTCAAGTCAAATTAATTTAAAATGGAAGAAAGCCAAAGGGTAACTGGAGTTAAGCTCTCACAGACTGGCTGCACAGAAACCCTGCTGAAGGTGCACTCAATTCTCGGACCGATCGTGACCTTGAAGGACAAGGTAGAAACTGCCTCTATCGGTTTCCGAGACTGTAAATCTTTATACAAGGGTAGAAAGTCTCATCTCGCTCATGGAGCAGTTGGTGATTGTGAACAGCTGATTTTGTGGTTAGCAGCCCACCATGTAAGCCAGCACCACCACCAAGACTCGGGAAGGTATGCAAGGGGCGGACTTCAAAGGACTATGAAAATCTTGAATGAAAAGATAATGGAATTTTCCCATGAACATTTTGAAGCCCCCTTGAATAAACCAGCTTTAAGTCCTTGGTCATCTTTGACTTTTTCACTCTGGTCAATCTATCAATGGGGTGAAAAATGGTTTCCAAGTTTAAGTTAGAATTTGATAAAGAGATTCATGTTTTTAACATTCAAAATGATCAGTCACTATAAAATAAGGGCATATGGGCATAATGGAGCCATTTTAATAATCTTATATTTCTTTTATTGACCTGTGTTGAAGCATTTATTTTAACTTACTTTTTTTCCGAGATCGGGCGTGACCTTACTTTTTTTCTTCTACCCAAACACTAACTTGGAGTATTCCATACTTGCATCAAGTAGTATGTATGTATGTATGTATTTGCTAAAAGAATATGAGGTAGCTTTAATATTTTTACCAGAGCAGTCAAGATGGTCAAAATGACCCACTGAGAGTTCATTTCTGATCTCTTGGATAACCAGGTCCACGTCCAATAGTGGACTACATCCAATAGTGAATACACGCTATTTCTTCTAGAAATAGCTACCCCTTCTTCTCTTTTCCACTCTTTCCTGACCCCAATGGTATGACTGTGATAGGCTGCGAACCAATCTACAACCCTGAGCACAGATTCTCATATCTAGGTGCAAAATGAAAAGAAAAATGATCAACTTTTTCCAGTACCTGGACTTGTGGTGTTATCTTCTACTGTGGGAACCATGAATGCAAATTCCACTTCTCTGGCCTCCAGAACTGGGCTCAACTTACTGGCCTGCCAGTGGTGGCCCTCATGTGGAAGGGTTTATATAAGGAGCCATCAAGATAAAAGATAAGAGGCCCACACCACAGAGAAATCAAAATACCCAACTCCAGTGAGAGATGGGATTACTGACAAGTACCCAAAGGCCAGACTCTATGTTGGGAATATTTATAATAATGCAGGTTGCTAGCACTGTGCTTAAATTAAGCTCTAAGTCTGCATGTGTGGCGGGAGAAGTTGGTGGGGGGGGGGGGGGGGGGGGGGGGGGGGGGGGGGGGGGGGGGGGGGGGGGCCCGGCCGGGGGAGCTGTCTGTTGAGTTTGGTAGATAACTAACTTCTCACGCAGGATCAATTTCACAGTTGGTGACAGATGAGAAGTTTGCAGGAGGCCCCAGAATGTGTTTTTAAAAGGAATCTCTGAGCTCAGAGTTTATAGTGACCTCGGTGAGGGCAAAACTGCTAACAGCACAACTGAAGGCCTTCACTGTGGGTGAGGAAGAACCCCAGGGCACCCTGCGGGGGCAGCAGGGGTGGGGCACTTTCTCACCTTTCACTTAAAGTGAGTTTCTCAGCTAAGTCACATATTCCAAGTTTGGAAACCAAAGTGCGAAACAGGTTCTTAAAAACCTGAAATAGCTGTTCTAAGTATCAGTGACATATTTTTCAATGCTTTTGATTGGAATGTTAAAGCCTTTTTTACACTAAAGCCTGCTGCCAATCGGAGACTATTTTGGACACGGTATGCAGTGTGTGTAAGCGAGTCAGTGCCTGGCAAGCAGTACGAGCAGATCATAAGGCAACATGATGGTCTTCATTAGCATCTCCAGAGTGACACTCCAAAAATCCAACGCTTGTTCTCCTGATAAAAGAGTATGAATGTCACCTCATCAGGTCCCTATAAATAGGTGAGACCGAATCAGTTCAGCAGCCATCAGTAGGTAGGAGGGGGCTTCAAAAAGAGGACTCATGGAGAAAATGGAATTGAAAGAAAACAAATTTCTCCACAAGGATTTCAAAGCTGCTGTGTATGTACAAAGGCAGGGAGAAGACAACAGCCTTCTTCCTTCGAGAGCTGTGAAAACGATGAGCTGGTAGGTAAGGCAGGCATATCAGGGCTCTGGGGTGTGTTTTTTTATGGCAAAAGGGCTTAAGGTTGTTAACTCAACTGACTCTGAGACTGGGAGACTACCTTAGGTAAAATCCATGTGGGTCCTTCCAAGGGGGAAAAAAAGGTAGAAGAGACCGTATCATAGAAAGATACAACTTTAACTAAAAAAGAACCCAAGAAACTATCTTTAACAAAACAAAAAACCAAAGAAGGATATGGCAGTGCTCTGATGATGGTTTGGGTGCCGGGTCGAAGCCAAGAAAGGCAGGTGGCTGTCCTGCGAGAAGCTTTGGGGCAGCAAAAATGGCTAGAGACGAGGCTTTTAACAGCAGGGTTGGCATTCTGAACTTATTCCCGTGGTATCTTATGAGACAGGCCTGGTGAGCTACTTCCCCACAGTCACAGCCATTGAACAGAAACAGCCCTGGAAGGCGGGGCTACTTGAAACATGTGCCACCACTAGTCAGTATACATCGGAGGGCAGCAGTGGCTTGTTCGTTAGTTTGCCTCAGGTACCTGGGAAATGGAAGCTGAAGCCTCCAGGCAAAGTGCAGCCCTTTGGATGCCTTGAATTGTGCACAGAAAGAACACTTCGGATTCCTGACCTCCAGGGTTCTAAGGCAGTATCTTTTGTTTGAAATCACTAAATTCTGATCTTGTGGAATGGAAGCCGAAGATAACTGCAGGAATAACTAGGTGGATGGTGCTACTTGCCGAGGTCCCACAGGTAACTAACACTTTACACCACCTGCTACAGGGACTCGAGTAAAAGCAGATCCTGGGGCCTTTTCAGTCCACTGGGCTTTCCTCCACAGCACTGCACTGACCAAACCTGACCCACTGCCATGACTTTCAGTGACCCGATTCGACAGGGCAGACTTGCCCTGGTGAACCTCCGACTGCAGCTCTCTACTGGAGAAAAAGCCCCATCTTTCTCCTGAAGAGTGGCTGGCGGTTTCAGCTGCTGACCCCACTCACAACCACTACAGCACCAGGAGTCTACGGACATCGACAGTGTTCTGAAGTGATCTCATTGTTTCAAAGAACCAAGGCAGGGCCGTGAAGTCTTTTCGATGACTCGTGGGGCCCTAACGGTTTCTCAGGCCGTAAATCTTAGCAGGAGCAGGTTCTTCTCATCTTTCTTCTGAGGGGCAATTAGTGGGGGTTTGAAATGCCAACCCACTGCCGACCCAACCGGGTCACCCACCACGGCACCGTAGCAAAGGAAATCATGCCCAATTAGTCAGACTTGGGGCTTCCTGAACTGGTCACCCAGTTTCACTTTCTCTTCCTTTTCCATCTCTTCATTCTACTCTGTGAAAGAGGTCTTCTTGGGTTTCTTTTCCAACTCTCATTAAATTGGAAGTTTTTATTTCAGCTATCATTTTACTTCCACGTCTCACTTCTTGTTCTGGATTTGTTATTTTTCCTTCTTCCTTTCCTTTTTCCCGTTGTCAGCCCCCTGTTCCTGTTTAGTAGCACCAATATCTTACCTGCATGACATGTGTGTTTTTTTTTTTTTTGGGGGGGGGGGCATCTCTTTGCTCTACCTTGTTTCAATCAGTGATTTCCGTTTACCCCTTCTCATCTCTGATGACCACTGACTGGACAAGGCTTGTGGAGTGGCGGGCAGGTTTCACCGAATGTGGGGAGAGAAGCCACAACTGTGGTGCCCCGGGTCTTTTCTCCAGAGCTAGTCAGCTCTCTAGCAGAGGATCTGCTAAAGGGCCGTCTTGAGGAGTTTGAACCTAGAGCTGAAGACATTCTAGGAGCCAAGTGGCAAAAGGCAGTCCACACAGGGCAACTGGCTTCTGTCTGGGAGGTGACCTTTGCTCCAGGTCATCAGATTGTACTGCACTCAGCTCCGACCTTTCCTCGTCACCATCTGTTTGCTTTGGTTAACTCTCATTCACTGTGGTTGCTTCCCTCCCTTGGCTTTCTCCTTGTGGGCTTTTGCACACTTTAAATACACAACCAAAAAACACCTCCTTTCTGACACTGTAAAGTGGGATGTCAGGAAAGAAATACACACATATGTATTCAGCACAATGGAGTAGCCCCTCTTTGGTAACTGTAAACCAAATCAAGTCAAATATAACCACCACTCCCTTACTGACATGTTCCACAAGTCCAGGACTTTATTAAAATTCACTGGCGTTTGTGAAAAGGGAGGATGATCACATCAGATCATACGATGAAGGAGTACCTTAGACGGGCGCATCATTGGCAAAGCAAGGAGTTTCATGGTCCAGACAGGCTGACCCATAACCTCACACCACTGAAGCCAGCACTACCTTCCTTTGCACTTCGTAATTTGTCCCTGCAAGATGCCCATCATTAATGCACGAAAGAGTTGGATAGCTTTTTTGATGATTCTTGTGCAATGCTGATTAAAGAGACAATTGTGGAGAAGTGGATGTAATTCTACTAAGAGACCAACTTTTCTAGCGTTAGGTCACCCTTGAACTCCTGGGTGGTGTCAGCCATAAACACGCTCATCTGCTACGTGCAAGCGTGGACGCTCAGTCCAGCCGCAGGCCCGCCGCAGGCCTGGAGACTGACTCACTGCTGACCCAACCCGCTCTAACAGTCTCATGGCGCACTGGTTGACCTTGACCGCTATAAGTTGACAAGGAGCTGAGCTCACCTTGGAGGCAAGTAGTTTTCCTCACACTATAAACGCACCACTCAAAACAAAACAATCTAAAATGAGAAGAGATGAAGTTTATCAGCATCCAGTCCTTGAATGCTGGCTCTGGCCGAGGTTATGGTTAAATTAAATTGCTCAGCTTTCAGAACAGAAGCATTGAGTGTACGTAAGATATTAGGTGAGACCTTTTACACCAATCATCTTTTTATATCTATTTTAACCAAAGATCTACTTTTACTCCATTGAATTCTATGATGTGTCTCTCTTCCCACTTACAGAGGCTCTGGGTCGAACATTGTTAAACATTGGTCATGGAATTCACACCATATCTCAACAACTACAAAGTCAGTGCAGAGAAAAAAGGAATGTGTGTGTGTGTGTGTGTGTGTGTGTGTGTGTGTATACTTACATACATACACATTTGGTTTAACAAAACTAAACTTTGTTTTGGGGCTCCTAAAAATATGCTCAACATTTCTGAAGTCGTGCTTCGTTTATATTTCTTCCTAGTCTCGTCTGTTTTTAAGGTGGGGGGAAAACCAGGGCTAGTCTGTGTTTTCTCTGCTTAATTAGGGGAAATTCTGCTGACCTCTCCTGTAGGTGAGACGGGCAGATGGTCAGCACCATCCTTAATACCTTTTGCATATGTGCGTGTGTACATAAGAGAGACCTGCAGAACTCTCCGTGCGTGTTACAAATCCCAGGGTGGGCATCATTCAACTGCTACAACAAATAAAATTGAAAGCAAACAAAAACAAAAGGGGTGGGGGGAAGGGAGAATTAGAAGAGGAGGGCAGGCAAGTACAGCGCTGCTTTACTGTCTACGAAAGCACTTGAAGTAAGGAAACCAATAAAAACGGTGGCTATCAATGAACAGAGAGAGGGCTGGCTCCGCCAAAACGAAAACACGCCACAGCTGTGGCTGCAGAGTCCATCCCACTCCGGGCCGCCCGAGGTGTGCCGGGCAGAGCTGCTCCTGGGGAATCCTGGCTCTTGCTGTAACGCGCTATGCCATGCAGGCCTTTTTGTGCCGGGCAGGCTGAACCAGAGGTTCGAAATGCCAGCCTTTGGATACTTGTTGGGTTCAAACTTTCAGTGCCGCCGACCTAGTGGTGTGCGTCTGCAGTCTGCTAATTCATATTCCTGAGGAGCATCCATCTCCATTGGGTAAAAGTCACCAGGGTGGTGTGAGCGGGCTAAATAGATTCAGACGCCTGGGCACCTCAGAGGAGAGGGCTGGCTCTCCCCCGAGGGTTTCTGAGGCTGCAAGCTACTGGGGGCAGATCTCTTGGTCGGGCTCCCGCTACACCACAGGTGGATTCGAGGCACCAGCGTTTTGGTTAGCAGCCCACTACGTAACCATAGTCCTACTAGGGTTCTTTTCGATGTACAATAGTAAGCCCCACAGGATTAAAATTTTTAATGACATTTAAATTCTAACTTTTATATCCTTGTAGATTTCATAAAAACTGCAAAAACTTTTTTTTCATCCACAATATATAGAGCATTTAAAACCTGGATGTTACCTATTACTGATCAGAAATAAAATTTTAGTTCCATTACAAATTTCTGTGTGCAGATTATTATAACCATATACTGCAGAGCATGGGAGTTTCAGAACCCTTAATTTGCTCATGCAGAACCTGCACACGGGCCAAGAGCCAGCAGGGACAAGGGAACACTGAGCGGCTTGGCATCAGAGAGGTGTGTGTCAGGGCTGCCTCCTCCCATTCTATTTGTTCAATCTGTTTGCTGAGCAAGAAGCTGAGAAGCTGGGTTATCTGCAGAGGGACGAAGGAAAGCTCGCTATCAACCAGCCGCATGGAGATGACCCAGCTTTGCTTGCCGAGAGCCAAGAAGGATTGGAAGTACTTCCTGATGACGGTCAAAGACAGTCTTCCCTATGGAATACAACCCAAGGCAAACACCGAAGACACCAGGCGTGGCGTGGGGGTGGAGCTCTCCCACACCGTGACACCGTGTGGGAGCGAGGAACACTCTGCACAGGAACAAGCAGGGCCCCGGACGCTGGTGCCGCCTCCCCCCACCTCGATCCCTCACTTCCAGAGAAACCAACGTGCTGGGAGGAGGGGGCAGCCTCGCCAGTACGAGGAGAACACCAACAGCTGTAAAAGGGCCTGTGACCACCCAGCGAGCACTGGGATACAGCAGTGAGCTTGTCCCCCTCCGCTGGGGTCCGCCGTTACACAGGCTTTATGTTTTGATTAATGGCACATAGTATACAGCTCTAAAAGATCTGGAGTTACATAGATTTTCTGGGTGGGAATCCTTGTTGATTCTTGGGCGGACACCACACGCCGGTGCGGGAGCACTGGAGATGTTGTGGCTGGAGTGCTGTGCTGCACACAGAATCAAATCCTAACCACGCCTCTGAGCCCTGCTGGCGTCGTGGTTGAGGCCGGGACTGCAGCCCATTGGCTTGACGGTTCAAATCCAGCAGCAGCTGTCTGGGAGCAAGGCTGGGCTCCCACTCCCACCAGAGGGCAGTGATGGTAAATAAATAATAAATAAATAAATAAATAATCCTAACCACGCGGGTTTACGGAAAAACAGCTCGAGGTACCTAGCACAAGACTTCCATTTAAAGTGAGTAAGGACTGATTGAAGGCATGCATTAAAGCAGTATTTTCTCTCTGTTGTGTAAGCAAGTTATGAAAATATTCCAGTTACACACGCACACACGCACCCTTAAATTCTTTTTTTGTGGCATCACTGCCCTGGTGGGAGTAGGAGGCCCAGTCTTGCTCCTGGAGAGCTGCTGCTGGATACGAACCGCCAATCTTGTGGGCCGCAGTCCCGCACACAACCACTGCGTTACCGGGGCTCAGTCGTACCCTTGAATGCTATGGACACTACAAATCTACTTCTTCTGATTAGTTAGGAGTACAACAACAGCAGGATTAAAACACCAAAAATCGACTCCATAGTTTTGTGAAGAACCTGTCTGGGTTGGCCTCAAGCATACCAGACAGAATTAAGCCTTCTCTGTTAGGGTTGAGCCATGGAGGTCCAGTACACTCTGCAGAGCCCACAGGCCAATACCCTCGCCAGGCAGCCACTCCAAGAGCAGGGCCAGCAGCCCCAGCTTGTGAAGCAGTCTCAGGAATTTCGAGGCTATGTAACACAAACAAAATATTTGAATCCGTTCTCCACAGGCCTTCCTATAAAGTACAAAAAATACTTTCATTTCCCAAAATGCATAAAGTTTCCTATTTTTAATTACATAGACTGAAGTCTTGAGATATTTTAAAACGGTGATTGTGGATGTGGAAAGTGATTCTGTGTGAAGCTAAATAAAGTGAGAGCATGCACACTTTGGCTTTTTTAAAGCAAGAGAAAAATGGATGGCATTTCTAGCATACTCACCCTTCCTTCAGGGTGAGGAATGTTCTTTTTTTTTAAAAGGGCGCTCTAAGTGAACATGCGCAATCTGAGGTCATTACAGCACAGCACTTGAAGGCACCTCATACAGGGTGCTGGTTCGTGTGCGTTAAGAGAAATCAGGGACTGCCCCCAGTTAGTTTCTTCTCCCACCCTCCTGGGGGTCAGATGGCTCATCCTCTAAGGATGCAGTACTGGTTTTTACCTTTTCAGAATGTCTAAGGCTTTCTACAGATCCCTAGGTATCCACCGATCCCCCCCCACCCCCCAAACCTCTCCTCCCTTGCTCCATGTCCCGTGAAGCAACCTTGTTTCCCTGTGGCAGGTCCTGCCCATCACTTCCTCCCAAGATGACCTGTCCCGGGCGGAGCAGGGGGTTCACATGTTTGGTTCCTAACCGCGAGGCCCCACAGCCCGACGATCGCCTTCTGAAAAATCGGCCCCCCAGGCCCCTACTAAGCACAGCTCTGCTGACACACACAGACTCCCTCTGAATCCACATGGGTTTGACAGTAAGATGAAAAAAGTCACAGTCTTGTGGTGTACCGAGAAAGGGGAGAAAGAAACGTCCCGGAAGGAAGTAAACCTCGTGGCTGTCGACCGGCAGGGACGAGAAGACGGGGCGGCTCGCTAGTTGGGGTGCTCAGAAGTGCACACAGACCCGCACCACTGGGGAAAACGAGCCACATCACTCCTTTCCTCTCCTCCGGTTTAGCCCTTGCATAATGCTGCTTTTTAAAATCTCAGGGAAGATCACATCGCTTATATTCAATGGCACTCTTTACAGGGATTCTCAACCTGTGGTTCTGGACCCCTCTGGACCTTCACAGGCATGCCGATTCATCACAGTAGCAAAATGACAGTGATGAAGTAGCAACGAACATATGTTACGGCTGTATGAGGAACTGTATGAAGGGTCGTGGCGTGAGGAAGGTGGAGAACCACTGCTTTAGAAGAACCGAAAACTCTCCATGACCTTGAAGGCTATCTGTGACCTGTCCCTCAGCTGCCTCTCTGGCCTCAGCTCCCACACCCGGTCCCTGGGGCTCACTTCTTTGAGCTCCCCTCACACCACATCTCTAAGCCTCGATGCTTTTCAACCCCTCTGCCCAAAGGGTCTTTCCGTAGGCCTGGGTGCTTCGCGGCTCCCTAACTTCCTAAGATTCATCAGAGGCCTTCCCTCGACACGCCATCTATGAAACCAACCCCCCTTTTCACCCACACCACGCACGATCTTCTTTTCCTGCGCAGCACCACACACACTCACCGTCAGCTCACATACGTTCACTAGTCTATCTCACTGGAGTGAGAGCCACGTGGTCGGAGGTGTGGGCTTGCTCACCGGCGCCTCAGCACGTCCTGCAGCTCACAGTGGAAGCTGCAGTGTTTCTACAATAGACGGTGGCTATAGACCTCCAGGAGCCTGGTGGCGCTGTGCTGTAAGCTGGTGACCTCTACGAGATAAAAATGAGGCTATCTTTCCCATAAAGATTTACAGCCGGGCTGAGCCCCAGTGGCGTAGTGGTTGTGAGCGGGACTGCGGCCCACTGGGACGGAGGTTCAATTCCAGCAGTGGGGCTGGGCCTCCTACTCCCACCACCGAGAGCAGTGATGCCAAAAAAAAAAAAAAAAGATTTACAGCCGTGGAAACCCTGCGGTAACTGAGAGTTGGAATCGCTAGATCCTGGTTTTTTGGGCCTGTTTTTTTGATTTAATGAACTTTTAAGTACAATCAAAATATATATACACGCATTTCACAGATACCTTCAAATTGCATTATAGTCTATCAACACCTTGTGGGGAAATACTCAATGGGGAAGATAGATAATCTAAATAGAAAAGTGGTATATTTTCTTTCTGTAAATCAACAGTCTTCTTTTTTTTAAAAGCCGGCAAGGCTGTCAAGAGGTTAAAGCATTTGGCTGCTACCCAAAAGGTTTATATTTTTAACCCTCTGTGGGAGAAAGATGAGGCCAGCTGCTTCCGTTAAGACTCCAGGCTTGCGAACCTGGTGGAGCGGTTCCTCTCTGCCCCACTCAGTTACTCTATCTCTGAACTGACTGCAGTGGGGCTGCCAACGTTGACCTGCTGGTGAACCAAACAGGAAAAAGATCCACTACGGTCAGACCAACTGCCGAAAAATAGCTCTCATTTATTTTTCAAACCTAAGTCGCAAGGTACTTGGAGGAGGGCTTCATGCGTGTCTGACAGGGGTCAGTACAACAGAGGCAGACCCGCAACGGGGTGGAGTCACACAGTGGTTGCCCGAATGGGCTCATTCACACCGAGCAAAGATTGTAGAAATGGGCACAGGACTGGGCCGCGTTTTGTTCTGTTGAACATGGAGGTACTGTGGATCAGAAGTGACTTCACAACCCAGAAAAACAAGGTGTAATGCACCAACTAAGCAACTTTCTAATCCATGTCCCAGTTAGTCTTAAGATAGACATTTATAAAGAGCCAATGAAAAAGTTTTGAATACCATGACTGAACATTTAGAACTCTATTAAAGTGAAGGAGTAGGAAGAGAACACTAGGAATTGGCTGCTACTGCTCTGAAAAACGCATCGTGTTTTCTTTCCAATAATGGGTTGCTCCTTTTTCATACATGGAATGTACAAGAGCAGGGGTGGCAGAGAACGAGTGGGAGGGGTGGCACTCAGGATTTTGTTTCAGTGAACATTTGTAAAAAAGAAAACTCTGGAAATGACCAAGCAGCTTTCAAATAGGCAGTCTTGGTCCTATCTAAGAGAATGGCAGGGCTACATTTTTATACAATGCTAAGAATACATAAAGGGGCCTGGTGGCCTAGTGGTTATGTGACCCACAAGGCAGCAGTTTGAAACCAGCAGCCAGTCTGAGGAAGGCCACAGGGGCAGTTCCGCCATGTCCTAGAGGGTCACTGTGGTTCAGGATTGACGCGATGGCAGTGAGGGAGTGTCAAGGATACATAACTCTTCTGCGTCCTTGAAACGGAAAATTCCTGCGCCAACAAGCTAGCTGTTGTTCTTCATGACAGTAAACTCATGATCCTGCTAAGTTATGTGTGCTTTTTCTTAGAAAGTCAAAAGGCTAAGAAACTGATGACCCTTTTTTGGTGTTATATTTCACACAAATGTGTTATAAAACAGTAACACAATACTGACTTGTTTACTCAAAAATTCAAGTTGAAAATTTGGGGGTAGTGGGGGCGGTGTTTCCTCGGTACCCTAAAGTTTTGTGAAAAAAGAGAACTAGGAGGTAATTTCCATGCAAGAACTTTCTGAAGCCCTCTTGTGCATTTCTAGTGTCAAATTCATCATCCAAACCTTATTATGCTTCACAGCCTGGGCCTTTTTATTTTAGTTTTCCATGAGTAAGCCTATATTACATAGTTGAGTCGAATTTTCTCTAAAATATACTGCAAGTACTGGTAATAAATAAACCTTCAAGAATATAGCAGTATAATATGAAAACAGAAACCAGATTCACAGGCATCGAGTCAATGCCCACTCACAGGGCATACCCTTGAGGACAGGGGAGAACTGCCCTCCTGAGTTTCCCAAACTGATTCTGGGAGTAGAAAGCCCTGTCTTCTGAGGAGTGGGAGCAGTCTCCACATGCCAACTCTGAAATTGCAGGTCAACGCGTAACTACTCCGCCACCAGGGCTCCAAGTACTACAGAAGGCTAAGATCGCTATGATATAAAGACTGAGACTTCAGTCTCATTGAATGAAAGAAAGAAAGAACGACCTTACATCACCCAAAGTAGTCAATTTACTATTCTCCCTGGATCAAAGAAGTAAAAGCAAAAAACGCAAAATGATAAAAGGAGTATAAGAAAATAGGGTGGTCAAAGAAAATGTTGGGATGGTGAAATTCCCTTTAAGGGAAACTTGTATATTATGATTTCCCAAAGTTAAAAAACCAAGTTGATAACTAAGATAAACATCTATAACAAAGAGTTATTAGTCACAGTGTGGAGAAAGAAACCTGTGAAATAAACTCAGATACACAAAATCATTCAACTGTCAAAAGGCAACTAAGTGAAAAAGGTAAAAACGTTTTTGTTTTTGTTCTTTTTGTGAAAACTTTTAAGTATATAAGAAATAGCTAAAGTTCATTAGGTATTTTAAAAGATGTTTACTCTTGCTAGTATTCAAGTGAACACCAATTAAATAACATGTGAGCTACAGTCAATATGGCCCACAATTCAGTTTGTGATATATGTAATTCTGGCTATGGTCCCAATGTGGAGGCCTGCTCTACTAATGGAGCAGAGGTAAGACCTGACCTGAGTAGACAGCGTGAACCAAACCACACCCTTTGCTTGCTTGAGGGGAATCTTTAAGATCCCACCTTAAAGGCGATTGAGACCCCCAGTGTATGCAGGGAGTCACACCCACCCTTTGTTGTCTTGGCTGTGTAATGGTGCCCCCAGAGAGACCTGCACATCCATGCCTCACCTGGACAGCTTGTGACCTCTATTTTCTTACTGAGTTTCAGCAGGAGCAAGACCTGTTGTGACTTTTGGCTTTTGATTCTAGACCCTGCGTTTAGTTCACCTCTACCTGACCTTCAGATTTTGGACTGAACAGCATCTACCACCACACGAGATATTTCCTCAGAGTTTCATGGGTTCCTGTGGGAGGCTGCAGCAATTGTCAAGAACTCCGTGACAGGAGAATATATACTCAAGGGAGGAATAGGGGCAAATGGGGAATAGCATCTTGGAAAAGTAGGACATTTGGGACTTCTTTAATCTCCAACTCCTTAGGACTAGTCTGGTATTAATGCTTCTAAAAGAAATAATTGCCACGATATATATACAAAGTATAACCAACAGGAAATTAAATGACATAGCATATCTGTCATAAACACTGTGAAGACTTTAGAAACAACAAAGCAAAATAGATTTGATTAGCATGAAATAATCTGAGATATACTATGTTAAGTACATGTAACAATATGTATAGCATAAGCATATTTACTTAGAAATAGTAAAACCTACACATAATATGTATCCATAAATGCTTTGAGATTATCTGCAGCAGGGGTTTCCAATCTTCTTAATGTCGCGACTCTTTCATACAGTTCATGTGGTGGTGACCCCCCCACCCCCCCATAAAATTATTTTTGTTGCTACTTCATAACCAATTTTGCTACTGTTATGAACTGGGTGATCCCCATGAAAGGGTCGCTCGGCCTCCAAAGGGGTCGCGACCCACAGGCTGAGAACCACTGATCTAGAGGAAGATATAACTAATCCTAAAAATAATTTCACCCAAGTACGATTGAGGGGTTTTCATTTTTTTTAAGTTTTTCTTTTGTCTATCCTGTATACATTTTCATAATAAAAAAATCACCACTACCTTACAAGTGTAAATGCATCTTTAAGTCTCCTTCTTCTTTTATGTGTTACAAATGTACAAAACTCAAAAATCACCCAGCCACCCCACGTATCTACATTGTTCAAGGGAGTCTATCTGATCCTAAAGATACAAAGATAAATATGGGTACTGCCGGTGTATTCAAAAATTAGTGGGAGCAAATAATGTTCAAGCAAGAAGTTCCTGACGACTAAAGGAGTCCTATGTGATAACAGCAAACTGATCCGAGAGCTGTGGGGATAGAGATGAACTATCTCTGTCCAGGGAAGGTCCAGGAAGATCTTAGAGGTGGCCTCTGACCCAGACATCTTAGGAGAGGCATTTGCTGGAATGGCGGGGGGGTGGGGGGGTGTTATCGGAGGGCAGGACTTTAGTGGAGGTAACAGCATGTGCATAGATGAAAGGCACAGAATGGGACGGGTCTCAACAAGTCAGTCAAGACCAGTTAATATCTACGTGTCTTTGGGCAAAATCCTGAACCTGGTCCAACTGTAAACATAGAGTTTGGGCCCTCAAAGCATCGCAGTGAGGAAAAGGAGACCCATTCACTGAGACAGACGTGGGGAACCTGGCTGCCAGATCCGGCATGCCTCTGGGTTCCGAGGCTGACTTAGCCGTTTCTCCTCAGGTGATTGTCTCCTTCCTGCAGAAGCTGTCTGTTTGGCTGCACATTTGCTGACACAGAACATCTCCTCAAAAAAAAGTGCTATTTTAATGTAAATGTACACCAGCTGTGTGAGTCTATTTTGCTGCTTTCTCCCTTTGCTATAGGGGTTCAGTGGAACAATCTGGGACAATCCACAGCACTGCCTTCTCGGCATGAGAACCTGAGAACCGGCAGCCTTCTTCACAAGCGCCCCACCCTATCTGTAAACAGATGACTTCATACTTACAGGCTGGGGCTGTTCGGCAATACAGCAGTTGAAGCACAACCAGAATTCACTCATGGTTACAGTCCCCGGTATCAGTAAGCACCAGTGGAGGTCCCGAAGCTCAGCTCAGGAAGCTCTGGACACTATGTTCTGCAGTAGGGTGAAGGGCCAACGATGTCCAAATAATAATTTTATCACTTTGCTTGAGTTTCTGTTCCTGGGGTTCAAGTATCTTAAGCAGTGTCAGAAGGTGTTTTTTTCTTTCTTGGTTGCTGGTTCCACGGAAACTTGTCTCTGAACTACCAGGAAGGCACATAAATTGCTGTCTTAACCCAGGACCTATAAATGGCAGTCTAGAGGGGGGGGGGGGGGAAA